>OMLB01063207.1:0-59098 GCA_900302555.1 Myripristis jacobus | reverse complement strand
CAACTGCCTAGCAACACCCTAGCAACCATCAGGAACACCATAAAAACACCCAGAACACCATAGCAACCGCCTAGCAACACCCTAGCAACCACCCAGAACATCATAGCAACTGCCCAGCAACACCCTAGCAACCATCAGGAACACCATAAAAACACCCAGAACACCATAGCAACCCCATAGCACCCTAGCAACGCCCTAACAACCACTCAGAACACCATAACAACTGCCTAGCAACGCCCTAGCAACAATCAAGAACACCAAAGCAACCGCCTAGCAACACCCTAGCAACCATCTGGAACACCATAGCAACGGCCTAGCTTCGGCCTAGCAACCGTCAAAAACACCACAGCACTCACCTAGCAACACCATAGCAACCATCAGGAACACCATAGCAACCACCTAGCAACACCCTAGCAACCACCCAGAACACCATAGCAACCTCTTAGCAACCACCTAGCAACACCCTAGCAACCACCAAGAACACCATAGCAACTGCCTAGAGTCTCATTTCTGTCTCAGACCACAGAAGCCCCCATGGCACAGTGGTTAGGAGATCAGGGTTCAACTCCCCGCCTGGGCAAGAGCGGTAACACTACACAACTTACAAATTGCATAGGGCTGGTGGTTTCCCACATGTCCAGGCGGTCGCAAGGGTGGCAAGCACATTCAGTTGTAAAGTTGTAAAGGGTAAAATAATAATAAATAAAAGTCAGATAGCTAACTTTACAGTGTTACATTGCATTGTTTAATGTGGTTTTCCTGTTCAACCACTAGATGGCAACACCAGACATGAATTGTACACACAGTAGTATTTTTGTATAGCTATATCAAGTTAAATGCCTCAAATACAACAGACTAACCTGCTTGATATTTAAATTTGGTCTGGGTGGTCCCTATTCTTTAATAGCCAATTTATCTATATTATTTCGACGACTGAATGGTAATTCTTTCAATGAAATGATGGAGTTGCTGCAGTTCCTAGCCATGTTCATCTTGCGGTCTCCCGCCTGACGCATCCGCGCACTGCACGTATTGTCTGCGCACGCATCAGAGTGTATGATGTTGGGGCAAGCCCTCCCAGGGCCCATAGAAATGAATTGTAGGGTCCAAAATGTGAAAAAAAAAAAAAAAAAAAAAAAAAAATCGAAACATGTAAGTCTATGAGACTAGGGCGATTTTCAATCTGACTGAGATCGCCCCAAGGGGGTGGGGCTGCTGGTTGGAAAGTGGCATTCAGGCTGCTGATGTCACAGCGATATTCGGGCTGCTGATTGGACAATAATATTAAGACCTAGACCGGCAAAATAAACTCTTTTTTCCCTCTTTTTTTCGTTTGGCTTTAGCGGGGCACTGCAGTATCAGCCCCTATGGGCCAGCCGCCCCTGGAAGACGCACTATGTAAGTGACATTGTTCACGGCTGATGACACACCTACACAATTATTTGCATATGCTGAGACGGAACATGAACCTTGTTATCTGTCTCAGGGAGAGTGGGCCTTCCATTCGTCATCTTAGCTTGCGTCATGCTGGCTGCGATGTCTATCTTCATCATCTGCAGGAGGAGGAAAAGAGGTCTGCACAGTGAGCATCAAGATTAATTCTCTTTCAACCACTAACCACTGCTACACTCATCACTGCAAACTCAGAAATGTGGGCATTCAGCCTTGGTGGTGGATCACTGTACTCATACTTTACTCATTCACTGTACATGTTAAAAGTTTCCTCATTTCTGATATGACAAGACTTGGCAAGACGTGACAAATGTGAACTCATCACAGCAAGCTGGATGTTGACATGGCTTCATGATTATAGTGCGGGGCTATATGGGGAACATGAATAATGCTGTTGCTAATCATAGGCAAAAATCTAAAAAAAAAAATGTTTCAGATCCCATTTTGAGATTTTAATCAGTCTATTACCTTTAAATCATTGATTTAGACAACAGAATAGTTAATCTTTTTTTTTTCATTCATCATGTTACTTCACTCAAAGACAACAAATAGCCATTCTGAACTATAGTATGACCCTGTGTATCTCTCTCTCTCTCTCATGGCTGGGGTGTAACACAGATAGTCACAAAATTTCAACAGAGGCATTATCACCCACAAACGAAGATTTTGCTGTGTTATGGCAACCTGAGAGCAAGGATCTGGAGCACATTCTGAGTAAGTCCAAATGACACTCATTACCACAGGTCTTCTGACGTAAAAAAAAAAAATCCCAATTCAGAATAACATTGGATGGATAATGTTTATTTCATACTCTTGTACATAGCCTACTTCAGTCGTGCATGTATGTGTTGCCTGTTCTTGAATGACCTGTTTTGTTTATTCTTTATCCTATTCAAAGCAACAGGAGGGGCCAGTGAAAAGAGAATGTCCCTCTGTCAATCAGTGAAGTATTTATATCATATTTTTGTTACAATGTCACACATCTAATTTTTTTTCTTTTTAAGGTCCAGGAGTCTACTCAGCACCTCTACAGACAGTGCTGAACAACCTGGATGTTTTGGAGGAGCTGGTGATCCTGCTGGATCCAGAGGTCCAAAGTGCGAAAAACACTAGACACCTGGCGTCTCGCTGCTCCTATTCCTCTGCCTGGATCACTTATACCTACTCCATGAAGGACAAGAGCCCCCTGAAAGCCATGCTGGAGGGGGTCACCACCAAGCACCCTGAGTGGACAGTAGGGCATCTGGCCAAGCTGCTCAGAGACATAGATCGCAATGACGCCATAGCAGTTCTCGCTAAGCTCACAGTGAAAAATGAGGTGGTGTAGTATCCCTTAATGGGATATGCTTTTGCCAACCAACTCCCTGTCAAAGGCTTATTGCTGCTTCTAACAGAGCATCCTATTCAATACAGCAGACCCTGTAAAGTTAATTAGTGCATGCTGGAAATCTCATGAGTTTAGCTTCATATGCATATTTTCTCCAATTACAACATACTGCTATTAAACCTTTTGTTCAACTCATTGTTTGTCTTTTTGATGTCATACAAGAGTGATTTGATCAAACATCTTAACATCTTTATTAAGCAAATAACATTATAAATAAAAAAGTGCATAGAAAATTAAACAGGTTTAGAAATATGTATACAATTATTTACAAACAAAGGTTTATTTGTACATGGTAACAAAGACGTATATTTAAAGTTCACACATCTTCTGATTTTTATGTTTTTTACACTTTTTATACTTTAAAATAACCCTACTATATATATGTATATATAACATACAGCTTTCTGAACAGATTCTGGGGGAGATGGTCATGGTAACTTCAGGTTTCGACTAGTGCTTTGCATCCTTCATTGCACGCACACTCACACACACCCACACACATGCCAGCTATGCAGGACATTAAAACCACGATACTCTTAAATTATCATCCTCTTTTTTTTTTTTTTTTGCATTAGTATTCCCGAACATCTGTCTAAACAACTGAGGTAGAATCCTTGCAAGGAGTTGGGAGTGACTCTGCTCTCGTTTTCAACTAGATGATTGACACAAGTAAATCTGGGCTCCATCCCAGTGATTGGACATGCAAGAAGGGAAGGAGACTAGGATCTTGACAACACATGATTCTCACTGGAAATTTGTTCTAAAGAGGTTACTGGAGTTTTAAAAAATTCGCAAATGAAAAAATGTGGGCTTGGGAAGGCAAACAGTGCTCACTTTACTCCTGTGGCTGATTCTAAAAACCATCAGTATCTATCCATGAAATATACCATAACCAAAAAAAATAAAAATAAAATAAAAATCATTTAAAAGACCTGCTTTAGAATAATTTCTCTCATAAAGGCTTAAATGCATCACACAACTGTCAAGAGAACAAGAAGATTCAAGTAGTGGAAAAAAAAGGACATCAATTGTAAACAAAAACAGGAAACGAATGGGGAAGATCTCCCAACAACGCTAGATCACCACCATTTATACAAAGCACAAACAACTCTTTACCGTTCCAAAATTTGAATAGAAACATGAATAAATATATTGATTTGAACAGTGTGTGGATTCAATTATCCTCATGAATGACAGCATTTAACATCGACTAAGAAAAATATTAAACATTATTTTAAGGTGCTGAGTGCATTCTTTCCAGCTCGTTTTCAGACTGAAAAAGTAGCTCTCTTTCAAAACATGCTGCAACAGTAATAATCAGATCCTCTGTGCATCATGTTCTCACAACAAGAAGTCTGGCTGGTGGAGCTGAATGCACACACTCAGTGGCAATGCTTTTTTTTTTTTTTTTTTTTTTAACAGTGCTCTCCCTGATATGAGTTGAACTGCAGGAGACGTTTCAGGAAAAAAAAATTATGTTGTTTGAGTACACGTGTGCAACTGTACGGCAGCAAAAACTTATTGCAGTAGGTAATCAGCATTTGCCATGAGAGTAGTAAAATATATATTTAAAAAAAATAATAATAGTAAAGTAAAATAAAAAATAACTTCACCTCTTCACTCTTGGCTTGGGTAGTGTTTGCTACATACACTGTACATCAACAAAAGGGCTTTGAAGACTACTTTCAGTCTTTACATATGACACTATTTGTTACTGACTCAAACTGTTACACTGTGATAGCTATCCATGTCAATGCAAGATGAGAGGAGACTAGGTGAAATTAGAAGACCTACAATCAAACAGATGCCACATAGCAGACACATAAGTGACTTTAAAGAACTGCTTGAGTATGTCCGTTTGATGCACATGGTGTCAGCAAGGTAAATGAAATGACTTTGATTTGCAGGACATCTTAGTCAAGCATAAGAGATTAAAGACCCTTTTAAATCTTAGCACCATGGTCCATGGTTGTCTTATTGTTAAAGGAAAAAAAAATAGACATCTAAAAAGAAAAATCCACCAACTGACAAAAGTTAAATATAAAAGACACAAATGATGAATCAGGTTAGGGTGGGCATTATGGCTCAATAACGGACTTCACCACCGTAGGGGAAAGGGCTATGCGATCCCGTCACTGGAGGATGGAGCCATCATGATTACAAGTGTACAACAGACAGACATATCCCAAAGCAATGAAATAATGAATAAATCAGATAAGAAATCTCTCCAAGACTAGGTATAGGTTACCAGCAATGATTGAAACAGATAAGGCTTGACGTGTGTATCAAAGTAAAACTCACTGGGTGCTATAAATTAAGAAACCGGTAATCCCCAACTTTTAAATATCCTGTTCTCATGAACACCCACACCGCAATATCTTTTGAGCGATCTTGCTCAGCCAGCTATACAGTTAAACTGTTCACACTAGTGGGTGTATCTAGGCTACAGGTCATTGTGAACAAAAAGCAGGCAAGAAACATATCAACAGTAAAATTGCTGGGCAGGTTCTCTTCCTATTCCCCATTCTATTCTTTTCCACCTGTCACTTCTGACATACTGTAAGTTATTGGCCATCTCCTCTCCCAGTCTCATAGTGGCTAATTCCCCTGCTGTGCAGACTGCCTTCTGCCACCCCAAGCCCAATCCAGTGACACCTTAATTTAAGGCTTAACTAGTAAACAGGATTCTCCCCTTTTCATACGAGGGATCACTTAGTTGAGGAAGCGCCTACACCGCCGAGCCCCACAGTTACAGCCGAGTTTGTTGCTGGCGTCTTCAATGGGAAACTTGTAGTCATATGTGAGTTCCTCCCCCCTATAGATCTTCCTAAGGGCAAAGATGACGATATGCTTCTGGCCCTCCACGTTGATGACTCGTGAGTAGCAGTTAGGCTCACAGGAGTGGTTGATGAATCGTGCTGCATTGCCATGCATGGTTGCATCCACCACGTCAAAATCATCAATGCGGAACATATAACAGCCAATACCCTAAAAAGGCAATAATACAGCATTGTAGTATTAATACATCCTATGACTTTTGTTTGTTTGATGTTTGTTTATCCTTTATTCATTTGATAACTGAGTGCTATTAAAATTAAACTGTATAATCAAGGATAGCTGGAATGCCTGCAAAATCTGAAGACATTTCTATTAAAGGTACACTACCTTACAATAAAACTACCCTTATAAATGTATATCTAAATAAATCATTACTAAACAAGTTATAACAGTTTTCATAGATCGATGCAGGGTCATTATTTGGCAAGCTCAAGTTATTGATGGACTTCATCTACTCTGTTAAATCTCAGATCTTACTTTAGTTGGTCCTGCCATATATGACCCTGCAACGATATATGGAAACCACATTCTAATTTGTTTATTAATGGTTTATAAAGTATTTACAACTTAATCATTGACCTAATAATAAACCAGTCACAAAGCATTTATAAGGGTAGTCTTATTGTGGTACCCCATTAACTCTTAAGAATAAGAGGAGGAGAGATGAGCGACAAACCTTGCCATCGTAGTACTTCTCCCTTTTGTCAGTGAGCACTGAGCGAATGACAATGCCTGCATATTCAATAACCATCTCCCCTGCTTCGATGTTCCTCTTGCAGAACAGACCACGCCCATGGATAGCAGACCTAGAGCAGGAAAGCAACAAAAGTTCAGAATCATGCATAAATTACATTAAATAGCTATTATCCATAGACTAAGTAACACCAAGTAGACTAAGTCCCTCACTCATTTTCCATGCTTTTCAAAACGCAGAGAACAGTGAGATGCCAGTTTACAGGTACATCAATACTGTTTCATCCAGCTGTTGGCCTGGTAGTTACACTGTGAACACGCCTGAGATATAATGGGGAGGGGTGGTGGGGGACTTCATGTATTATTCAACAGTAGAACTAGGGATGCCAATATCCGATATTCACTTTAAAGCCTTTACTGGCCGATGCAATGATGTACCAATGCTATCGTGCATTCTTAAACGGACCTGAACATGCAACCAATCCTACATGTGCTTAGATTCACTGTTGAATGTGTCACCCTACAGTGGCTAAGAAATTGAACATGGGGAAAGAAATAAACACAGAACAGTTCATCTACAGTTCCGGAGACAAATCTACAGGACAGTACTTGCTATGAACAACCGGCAAAGTAACACTATGATAGCATAAAGATAAAGTAGGAAAACCATGTAGCTCTAATCCAGTGGTCACAAAATTATATCAGTCCTTGTTCACACTAGACATCTTCACGATCATCCTCTGCTTTTTCCACTTTTTCATTATGTTTTGTAAACTTTGTTTACATTCTCTCAAACTGAGAGTTCACTCTCGGAAACACTGGTGGTGTCCAAAACAATGTTTTGGGGTATTTACCATCATGAATTTAGTGACATTTTGCAGTCTGAATAACCACGTATTTTCAAACCACCAGCATCATGTTATCTTCACTCTCAGTTAAAATCAACTTGCAAATCATGGGAAAAGCAACACACATCAGTCTAGTGGACTGATCACTATGCACAGTTACATTTCCACAGAGGGCACGTAAACTACGGCAGCAGCCTCTGCAGGCTATGCAGGAGCCACAGAAACCTATTTTTGTGTCTTTTTGTATTATTTTGCATTGGTATTATTTTTCTTTACTAAGATGAAGCAACAAATGTTGCTCTGTGCTGACCTGTACACGCCTACAGCCTCCTTGGATGTCCTTTCCAAATGTCTGAAACGCATGGCCATGGGTAGCTCCAGGCTAGTTGCACGTCTAAAAGAGAAAGATATTTAATATTTACTTAAAAAAAAACACAGAGAAGAAAAATGGAAAACAAATAATTTGCTAACAAACAAACAAAAAAACACCACAGTAGCAGTAGTAGTAACTCTTGCACATCTCCAATGAAATTAGTGAGGCCTGACCTTGTGGATTTCAGGAGAACCTCATCTTCCTCGTCATCGTATGGCCCTATGTCAGGCAGCTGTCTGTGCTGAGAAGCCAGGAAGTTAAATATGTCAAATGTCGACTTCCTGTAAAGAAAGGGAGATATGGAGTAAGAATAGGCATAAAACAGTCAATCTTAATCAAAGTTCAGAGCATTTAGCTTGAGCTTTGATCCCAGTGTTTTATTTTGTACCATCATGTACTGAATAGTTTCATGTTGCCCAGTCCTGTCTGCTTGAATTCTTGCCTAACTCAAGTCAAAATTCCCTAAAATTAGGTATTATACCAGATATAACATATTAAACATGAAAATCAACTCTTCCTTGGCTCAGGACCAATCTCTCTGCAAAGTTTCAAATAAATCTGTTCAGAACTTTGAGATATCTTGGTAAGAGACAAACAGAGAGGACAATTACATTACTATTACATAATCCAACTGTGTGGAAGACTGCTATGTGTGTACTTCCTTTCTGGACCTCTTTTCACGCCAGTTGTTTTGGAGATGACTTCTAAGAATGAAAATTCCTAAGAACTGTGTCTGGGGAAGTTCAGCTTGACAGCTGGTTGATAAACGACTTTGAATCATGAATAACAAATACTACTGAACCACATGCTTGTGACCAAACTGGTTCAAAATTGATGATATATTTGAAAACAACAACAACACTTTCCAAGTTTAAGTATTGAGCATATTTGGAACATTTCATTGTTATATGGGTTACATGTGACAACTGTTTACTGGTTGAATTTGAACCCAAACATTTCCATTGGTAGTACGAGACTACTCAACCACCAGAACACCCAAAATCCACCCCCAGCCAAATATTGAATGTTTTTAAGAACAGAACCTCTGAGCAAAGGCTAATTGCCTGCCACAGAGGTTAATGGTCAAACTGGAAAAAATGTGGGGGGAAAAAAGAAAAAAAAATCCAGCAATTTGCTCATAATTAGTCTTAGTTTCCCTTGCTGCTTACACATAAATTATAACCTGTGTCTATACTGCTTCACTTTCAACCAATGATGCATTTTTAAAAGAAAGTGTCCTCTTGTAAAAGCACAAGTGGCATACAGACCTAAGGTAGAGCTCAGAGCGGGCACAGCCACTGGGATTGACAGGCAGGTCCTCCTCCTGGGTGAACTGTTTAAAGAAACGGAAGGTATGGCCTTGACAACGGCGTGCTCCTTGGAGTTGCTCCACCAAGAACACCACTGCATCGTGGACCAAGCCCAACACACGGGCACCAGTCATCCCCAGGAAGGTCAGCTGTCTCAGCCTAGCAATTGCCCGTGCCTCCTGCACCCCGTCTATCACAGCTCTCCAAGCCACTGAAGGGGAAGTTGAAAATCAAGAATTTCATACTGAATGTAATGACCTTAAATCCCTCAAAAAGTACCACCCATGAATGATTTATGGTGCAATGTCTGGCTAGTGATTAAGACTGCCTGCTTTCATTACCCTCAATGCTGTCTGCCTCCACACTGAACCCATCATCACTGGTTATCTGGAATAGTAGGTGTGGCTGCTCTCTGTTTCCAGGAAACTCTACATCCTCGTCAGATGGCAGTGGTTCATCATCTGAGGTAGAGGCGGAGCCTAACAAGAACAAAGGTTTATAAAAACTTTTTTTTTTTACTTATAATTCTTCCTTCTTAGAGCAAAGTTATAAAACTGCAAAGGTTACATCCATTGGAATAAATGTATAAAGTGAGCTGGAAGCAATACAGTCTTACGGTGATATCGAGCAGTCAAAATCAGCAGTACCTGAATACTTCTTCCAGTCAGTCAGGGTGCTGTGTCCCACTGCTTCCAAAGCAGGTAGTTTGCCCGTTTCTCCTCGAGACATCGAGAGACAATCCCAAGACTCTGACCTGTGTGAGGTAACAGTGATAGTGAGCTAACCCTAACCCTAAACTAAATGAGCAAGACAATATACATATAACAATATAAACATTTCATACATACTGTTGGTGTGAGTTGTTTCTTGCCTTATTAATTTAAGTCTACTGACATTTGAATAAGCTTCAAAATCATATAAGAAGAATCAAATGACTCTTATATGAAAATTATTGTATATTAAGCCTAACCCAAAGACAGTTGTAAAAAAGCTGCAATAAACCCAAACAGATGTGAATAAAATCTTACCCTGAGCTGTCAGAGTCGCTGAGATGCTCCTCATTCAACTTGTCCAGGTTCAGCACTGCTTTCACTGTTGGAGTCTTGATGCGAACTCCTGAAGCCCTGGTGATGCTTGGGCAGTGGGGTCTACAATGCTCCTCATCATCACTAGGAGGCTCTGGTTCTAGAAAATCAACTTTGGACTTCTTTGTAACAATGCGGTCTGAAAGGGAGGACACCCTTTTCATGCGGACATGGGTACGAGGGCGGGGTGCAGGGGTTGGCAATTGTAATGGTGGTGATTTTGGAGGCTCAGGTTCAATTAACAGACCAGGGGGCAAAACCAGAGAGGAAGGGCTAAGTGTTCGAAACCCACCCCACTTGGGGGTGTAGTTACTGGCCATTGCTTGGGTGATAATAGCTTGGGCACTTTCAGCAGGAGTCATGGGAGGACTCTCAGTCCGGGGAGTAGGAGGCCCTAAGGCCTTGGCTGACTTGGATCTTCTGGACGCAGTGGGCTCCTTCTTTTTCTTTGGCTTCTTCATCTCTGGAATAGCATCATCTGTTGATGTTTTTGCATTCTTTTTTGACTTTTTGACATTTACTGGTGCCATTGCTCCATTGCTGTTGTGAGTGAGCAGTTGTGTAATAGTGGTTGGATTCTGAACTATGGGTGTTACCACCTGAGGAACTGCTGTTGCCACATTGGTGCCAGGAGCTGGAGCAGTCATGTTACCAGCTGCTGCCAGTGTGGCTGACAGTGCATTACTTTGCAGAAGGCTGGCTATCTGAGTGACACAGTTATAGGAAGGGGAGCTGGGTGTGGGCAGCTGGAAAGTGTTGCTTTCTGGGTTCTTAACAAAGATTTGACCAAGGCGGTTCACCAGCAGGACATGCGGCGTAGGATCTACATTGGGACCTCCTACCTCCTTTACAGTAAGGATGGCATGACCAGGTAAAGCCTGGGGCACTACTGGCTGTTGAGGCTCTAAAGCTGGCCTAGGTGTGGCAAAGTTGATGGAGATTGTGTGACCAGATGAAGCTTCCTTCTGCAAAGATGAGGAACTGTAACCATTTAACATCACAGGGGCTGAGGTAGTCTGAACTGATGATGGAATAGATGGACCCTGTGATGACAGTCCAGCAGAAGCAGATGATATTGAGGGAGAGGAAGAAACAATGGTAATTGCTGTAGACGCTAATGGCTGTGTTTGTGTGGTGTACATAGGTACAGAGACGGCTCCAAAAGTTGCAACTGGATGACAGGTGCCGGATGTAGCTGACAACATTGGATCTGGATCATTTTGAGGGGTTACATTCACTGGTGTTTGTGACATGTCTCCAACTGGACTGAGGGTGGTTAGTTTAGTACACAATGTATCCATGGGTGGCAAGTTTGTTGGGTCTTGTGAGGATGTGACTTGTTGAAGTGTAATACTTGTAAGAGGGGACTGACTCAAACCTGGCAGAGAGGGATTCATCTGCAATGGGTCCACAAGAACTTGAGAATGGTTATGCAGATCTGTGGACATTAGACAGGAAGGTTGAAGAAGATCCAACAAAGAGCCCTGACTACTGTCAGCAGAATCAGCCAATGAAGGTTCTGCTGTATTAGCTGTTAAGTGGTTCATGTACACAGTAGACCCCTCAGTGGATGATACAAAGTGACTGCTGTCAGACTCTGAGAAGAGGGGTTTAGGGACTTCAGACTGTTGGGTCTCAATGGGGAGAGGAACCAGCTCAGTTAAATGAGTGCTGGGAGAGGGAGGATCACACCTTTCCAGAACAAGAGGCGTCTCAGAGGCAAATTCTAAACTGGATCCCTGGAATAACTCTTCTGGATTTGAGGTTTCAGGCACCTTTGTATTGATCAAGTTAGGCAGAGCCTCTTGAATTGGAGCAGTCAGCAGAGTCTCCTGATGGCACATCTGTGCTTCTAAGGGAGTGACAGAGCCTTGCTGTGGAGAAGCTGTGGAAGTCTGTGAGGGAACAAAGCTTATACCATCCTCATTTGAGTGAGCTGTGTGATGGGCTTTGGGTGGATCCTGGAGTAAATTATCCATAGACGTTTGGCTGGCAGCTGCAACAGTGGCAGACACTGTGAGCTTGTCAGTGCACAATGCTTTAGGGACCGGACCCTGCTCAACACTGTCCTTGTTGCTTGCAGTTCCTGGTTTAAGGAGCTTATGATTAAGGTTTTTGGCCGGTATCGGAACTTGACTAGAACCCTCAACTTTCTGAGTATCATCGCTGGTAGTTATGCTGGCATCACTCTCTGTACCATCATCTACACCATCCAACTGAGTAATAGGTCGAGAGGAAGGGGAGGATGGAGACTTGGAATGATCTCTTGAGCCACAGCTGACTATTGTTCGTGAAAAGTCAAAATAGTGCTCCATATCATCATCAGAGGATGTGTTCCCCATGTCATCCCTGGCTGAAGATCGTGGCAGAGAGGCAACAAGAGCCTTACGTTTGTGTACCTCTCGGGCTCTTCCCCAAAATTCCTCCTGGTCATCACCTTCCACCACTATCTGACCCCCACAGTTCATTGCCACTCCTTCATTCAGAAGTGTCTCTTCAATTTCCAGCTCTGTCTTTAGCTCAGAGCCCAGAGCCATGTCAGGGTCCTTGTGGAAGGATCCATAGGGGAATTCTTGGTCCTTCTGTTGGACCGAGTCCCTTAGGGGTGATGTACCATTTGCTGTAGAAATATCTTCAGGCTCTGGCGAAGCCAAAAAGTTATGCGGCACCTCCACAGAGTCTGACTGGCTCAGGTCAAATGACAATCGGGGTCTAGGTGAATGCTGGATGGCTGAAGAGAAAGACAGGTTTGATGATGGAAAGCTTCCTACACTGTCTTGCCATGCAGCATGGGGAAACGGAGCTGAGGTAGAATGGGTCATTGTACTCCCAGGGCATCGGACAGAAGAAGCACTTCTACCTCCAACTGGGCGGGGTGATGGAGAGGTTAGCAAGTTGTCGGTAGCACCAAGTGGGAAGAGCGGAGAAGTGGGCAGGGAGGATTTTCCAGCACGAAGGGTAATCGGTCCACTAAGAGTGCCCAAGGGAGGAGGGGGCATGTGACTGCGGAGGCCTGCTGTCTGTGAGTGTGGGCTGTGACGACGAGGCCTTCGAGTCTCTTCTAGATCACTTATGGTTAATATGTGGTGGGGTTTCGACTGGGTTGCTCCTATGAAGAAAACAGGGTTGATCAACACCTTAAGGCTTACGTGTTCTTGACTGAATAGCTGACGAGCTTATCTTCTGCTACAGAATAGATTCCAACCTTTTTTCTTTTTTTTTAACTAAAAGAGAATCATATTTACAATTTACCTGGTGATGGCAAAGGTCTAGACATTCCTCCAGCTGGCCTCCTGGTCTGTGGATAACTGGGAATTTTTGGCCTTGCCCCATGATCAGGTTTAGGGATTGGACCTGGATGGTTGAACGTTACCTCAGTTGGTGGTTGGGATTCCGCTGTGTCAGTCACTTGGGCTTCAGATTCTGACAAAGAAGTCAGTTTATGAAAACATCAGTCTCTGTTAGCCAAGATATAGCAAGCTGTTTTAAAACTATTCTTTATTTTATATTCAGTGGTATTTTTGCACGGGTATTCTTGCACTGGGTCCAGAGTAACAATGATTTTCATTCACCTTTACACCTGTGTATCGTGGAATGACAATAAAAAAAAAAGTCGATCAGCACCCCCTTGCTGTACATGCCCGCTCTCTCTCTCTCTCTCTCTCTCTCTCAAACGCACACACGCATTCCTGGCTGCATCCAAGACACCAAGACATATCCGGCTGCTTGTCGTTAAAAACTATATAACATATGTACCATTATATCTAGCCAGCTAACCATAGCTAATTATCTAATGTTAATATTATTACCAGCAGCTCTGTTAACTTAACTATTTTCAGCATCTGAAGAGCAAGCTCACCTGCTGTAGTGAAAATGTAATAGTGGTTGAAAAAATTCAAGACATGACTTGTGTGGGCGACTCTACAAAACATATTGCTGACCAGGAATGTCAACAGAGCAGGCGTATACAGGGAGAGAGAAACAGAAAGAGGTGGAGCAGGGCAAGCCAGTGTGTGTGCAGTGTGAGGCAACAGGTGTAGATACAGCAAAGAGAGCAGATTAAAATAGTTTGTGAGTAAACACTAAAATGAGGTGAGGAATTAAAAATAAAAGAAACTTGTTAATAAAAGAAACAACCTACTAGAAATCAGGTGATGTATTTTGTTTTATAATAAAATATTCAAATATTCTTTATAGTCTATATACACCCTCTCAGTTACAATGTAAACCTTTGTGATACACTGATCTCACTTACCAGGCGGGGGACAAGGGCTGTGGGCAATGGTGTGATTGTCTCCTTGGTCAGGCATCTCCTCAACAGGCTTCTCAGGGACAACAGGTCTGACCTCCCGGACTGTGCACGTGTATTTACACCGGCGCAGAGGATTAACTGTACTCCAGTACCACCGAGAACACCTAAAAGGGGAATGACAAGAGTGCTTCTAATTTACCAGGCCCAATATTTATTTTATGTAGTGAAACTAAAAAGATAAAATGGAACTTACTGAAAACCCACAGGGAACAGTTTTCCTTTACCAACTGAAAGCTCTGTGAGCACACCTAGCTTGTCAATCTGTAAGGAACCTGTGTAAAAGAGGGTGAAAATAAGATCAAGAAGTCAACACTGATTAAAGACAAAGAAAAAGGAAGAAAAAAAATCCCTTTACCCATCTGTAACTGGCCAAACAAGTTACAGGTTACATTATTTGATGATCACTAAACAAATAGCACAATATGTGAAATTATGACATTTGAGCACCACTCCACTTCTTTTTCGTCAGTTTAATGCCCTTTTTAATCTATGAAATGTAATTATTACTTTTTTTTTAAAGCTTGTCTCAGTTTTAACACTTTCAAATAATCAGCCATCTACATAAATCTCATAAATCTACATTTATTTTACATGTTTTTATTAATCTTATTATGACACTAAATACAACAACATTGAATTTACTGCATTTAAGTGTATTTAAGTGAGCATCTTATCACGTCATAGAAAAAAAACATCACACAAACAGCACCAGCATTAAATAAAATAATAAGTGCAATTAAAAAAAAAAGAAGGTACTTTTCACTTTCTCTGCTTTTTGGCAGTGAAACCATATACCTGAAACTTGACTGTACCTGACACCTTTTAAGTAAATAAGTAAGTACCAAATTAACACATGACTCTTACCAATCATTAGACTGATGGATTCAGGCTCGAGTCCTGTCAAGAACTTTCTGCGGAGACTAATCCCTTCAAAGTCCACATACACCCTGCGGTTTACCTCAAACCCTTGACCGGATATCATCTGTAGAACAAAGGAACAGACCGGAGTGCCAACATTGCTCAGGTTCAAAAGCCAAACTTTTTTACTGTTTCAACATCCATTAAGAGGTGTTTTTGAAGAAAGGCATATACCTTGCCACTGATGAGATGTCTGTGCTTGTAGCAATAGACCTTTTTATCATCCTGGAACACACAGTGGCGGGAGCGGGCACACATAAAGTGGTAGTTGCTTTGACAAGAAGTGAGGCAGCAACCAACTGTGGCACCTGTCTGGTTGCAACGCTCACATCGCTGAAAGTGGGTAAAAATTATGACACTTCCTTAAACACTGACTAGAAGAAAAGTAATCAATTCAGCTGTAAGAACTTCACATGAATAGAATAAAAGTGAGAAAATTCGTATCCGTAATTAAGTTATAGATTACAGGATGATGAACCTGACAATTAAGCTTGTTTATACAATGAATTAAACACTGACCATTAAGCGGCCCCTTGTCACAGCACTGTGTACATGCAGCAGAGATCCATTGTCCTCCTCAAACACCTCAGCTGACCACAAACAGCAGTTGACATGGGCCCACTCATTCTGGCCAAGGTATAGCAACCTGCCTGCTTCCTATGGAGAGACACAAAGGGTGCAGTAAAGAATCACGAAATAGCAGAGCGCAGTTTCTTTACGTATTTAGGTGCAGTTTCCTACCCTCACACTGGGCATTTAAAATGGGAACCCCCAGACCCTAGTTCATTTCAGTTTCTAATGCTGTTACTTACATTGGGTTTGAGGTCTCCATATTTTTGGCACAAAGAGCACTGCCTCTCATCATCCTTTGACCATCCAGTGTCCAGGTCTGCTTTTGAAAGCCGGCCCCGTTTCCCTATGTGAATACAAAAAAGAAAAAAAATTTAAGCCTTTAGCACAACTGAACCAAAGCAATCACAAAATAGCCAATTTTAATGAGCTGTTTTTAGTTGATACTATTACCTTTGAATTTGAGTCTGACAGCTCTGCTGGTCTTGAAATGGTTCCGAATGGTCGGCTCACCAGACATTGGGGATGCGGCCTCTTCCTCCTTTACATCTAAGCTTTGCACACTGTCCTCTTGCAGGACCCTTAGTGGAGCCCTGGACTGCAGCTCCTCTCTCTCTCGCCACTGAGCATAAACATGCTCAGTTGTAGGAGGGTGAACAGCATGGGATAGCATCCCCCTGTGACAGAAAATCAACAGACAGACTTAGGAAGTTTTCCTCAACTTTGCTTCATTTTAGTCTCGTTCTTGCTGCACAACAGAAGGCAGACAATGTGGAAACTTTTTGTGAGTCAAGTGAAGAATGCCTCACTGCCATAATGTTGTTTATAAACTTGATCTTCAAACCTACAGTTATAATCTTACTTTACATGCTATTTCCAAAATATGGTGAATGACAAATTGGATTTGTCATATCCATGCAGTTTTATGTTAAAATTACTCCTGTGAGTGCTCTTCTTCACTCATACATTCTTTGAATTTTTATTGATCCATGTGAAACATCCTATTACCCAATTTTCCGTCTTTGGTCAAGTAAAAAATAAACCATCTCCTGTAAAATAGTGACAAATTTTGACTGTTACATGCATCTAACCTAACAGCCACTTGCTACCCACCAACCAGCCACTAAAAATCATATCTGTCTGGTTGTGATGCACAGATAGGCTCTGACGTTATCTGAATCCACATGTCATCATAAACCACCCACTCACCACCCACCTGAATGAATTATTTCCTCCTATTTAGCAACCTGCACCAGCAAGGACATATTACCCACAGATCAACCTGTCCCTGTAGGCTATGCTGCTTTTTAAATCATGTTGAGCAGCGCAAGCTTTCCAGGTAATTTCTAAATTATGTATTGTACTGCTGTAATGTTTTCTTCACTGATTTAGTTTTAAGATTAGAGAGGCTGCTCTCTGAAACTGTCATCCACACATTAATGTCATTGTAGCAAGTATTGTGGGACACTTCAGCAGCAACACTAAAACCTGTGGTTATAAGCCTGACAGAACAGAAGAAACACATTTTAACATGTGACCATGGCATGTGACCAAGTATTTGACTTGTCATGGTAAACTATTTCACTAAAACCCTCCCATGTGGAACATTTCTGTCCTTCCTTTTTTGTTTCTAATTCCCCTTTTTAATTGTTTTATAACCTAGCCCTAGCCTTAATATGAACAGGCTTTATATTTATATTCCAACTGGTGAAATATTCAAAACCCACTTCTCTCTGTTTTTTTTTTTTTGTTGTTGTTGTTTTTTTTTTTTAAACAGACCTAAACCTACTTTTATTGCCTCTAACCTAGCTGTGCACCTTAGGGAAAAAGTAGAGAGAAAATTACAAAATGTAGGAACTTTGTTGTGCAAACCATAGGGCATGTACACAAAGAGATGATTAACAAAGGTGATAAAATCTGCAAATGTGTGACTAGAGGACATTACTCACATGGGTAAGTCTTTGGTGCAAGGTTCCCACACTTTTGGGTCTTGGCTGTTGAACCAATTGAATACTTCTTCCAAAAGCTGAGGAGGAAAATCAAATCACATTACAAATTTCCCAGACTCCCAAATTTCTCAGACTCCCAAAACAATCTGACTACACACCCCTCCAACCACAGGCCAACAGAGCTCTCATTTCTGCTAACAAAGACTATAAAAAAAATTACAATAAAATCCAATTAGTGAAACTTCATGTTGTTTGTAACAAGGGCTTATATTCTTTTATCCCATTTCTTATATTACAGCATCTCTTATTTAGCACTAGTAAATGTTTCAAATCATATTTCCAGTATTTAAGTGCTCAACATCTTTGACAGTTCTGTCGCTGTTAATAGTTGATGTATTAACACTTAAGCAACGAAGTGTATGACGAACATTATCACTTGAAATGCAGCAAATGAAATACATTATTCTTATGCAAATACATGTTCAAATATCAGTAAACTGTTGCGCTTCTTTAGTTTGTTTCAATCTACAGCTTAATGTTTTGAATGATGCTAAAAGATCAGGCTTCTGTCGATCATGGTCGCCAAGTTTATACCTTTAGGTAGTAAGAGCGTGCAAGGGCAGTTGGTCGCTCCTCCTCTGGAAGATTCTCCTCCTGCTCAAGTCTCTTCCGCACAACTTGAACCACATCCTCATGGAATGTTTTCTGTAAAAACAATTTTACACCATCCCACACAGTTAGACTGTATGTCCAGAAAATCAGAATGTAGAGTGCACTAAAGTCAAATGCTGAGAGCATACTTGTTTTTATGCCTTGACAGCACACCTGATTTTTAGAGATGAATTCTGCGTCAAAAAGCTACCGTAGCTAAGCTGTAGGTGTCTCCAATGCTGGAGTAGCCCACAGGGGCTGCTGCCACACATCAGGTGCACCGTTCCAAAAATTTAAGTGTGCACAGGGTGATATAACACTGCAATAACTGTGATAGTTCTGCTTGGCCACACTGTACTTTCTCTTCTCTTTTTCAAGTTAATTTTCACTCACAGTTATGAAAATAAGGAGCTGGCTGAAGAGAGACAAGCTCAACAGGTTGGAACATGTGCATTTGCACAATATCTCATCCCAAAAGTATGATTATTGTCAGATGTCACAAAATTCACAACCAGAAACCAGATCCCAAATATCGGTTTGGACCCCACCAAAATTTATCTTAAAGTGGATGCTAAAACATCATAGACAGTTGCAGCACAGCCAATCAGTCTTTCATGGAATCTATTTTTTTCAATATCCACACAGCTGCATAAAATTAAACTGTGAAAGTGACCTTGTTGAAATAAACATTTTGAGACATTTTGAACTGACCAACGTGGTGTAAAGGCCCTTGTCAAACTTCTTTCCAACAGCTCGGAGATCACAGGCTGGCTGGCCTTCAATCCCACTGTCAGGATCAACTGAGTTCTCACACTGCAATACAAAACAAAATATATTTAATACATTTTATAAACTTGTAACAGCAGTAAAACACAGGCTACAAGAAGACCAGTTAGGGTAACAGATTCTAGTGACTGTGCAGAAGCACATATCAAGCAGTGATCCCAAACAATGAATGTTTCATTGAAAACATTCTTACATTTTGCAGACATATTCCAAACAATGTGACAAACTTATTCTTCAAATTCCTCTCACCATTTTTCTGCTACAACAGCAGTGTGTATTGTTTTGTCACATTCCATCTAGCTAAAAGGGGAGGCTGTGAGTGTCTTACCTGTGAGCAGGTGACAAGGTGCTGGGTGAGTGTAGAAGAAAGCAAGCAAGCTAGCACTTTCTCCACACCAGCCCTGAGCTCAATATAGAGCAGCTCCCTCCAGGCACTAGGCTGGGTCAGACTGCAGGGCCGACAAGAGTACACCACACTCTCCGGCAAGCTTGACAGGATCTCATACAGGTCATCTGAAAGGATTTTACAGGAGATGCACATTTAGAGAATTGCATCTGTGCACATTTCAACCAGGAGCAAATTTAGTGTTTTCAACAGCTAACACCAGATAATCAAAACAGTAAATCATCACAAAAAAAAAAAAAGTACAGCAGAACCATGGTAGTCCTGTGTAACTCTATGGTGTAGATACCCAACATTTCTTGGTTATTTTTGCTTCCCCAAATCTGAATTTCAGATGAAGTTGTGAAATCCACATTTCAGTCATACTTGTGTAAATAACAATGCAGTTCTTAGAATATTCTGCAATGGAGGGAAGATGACCTGCAACCATCAGTTAAATGACCCCCACAGCAAAAATGAAGCGGCACTGGGACAAAGGGGATGACAAAGCTTGAATATGATACTGATGTGGACACAATTAGGAGACATAATTTCTGCCAAATAAGGAAGAGCCTGGACATTGCTTCACAGACATGCCTCCCTCATCACCATTGTTCCTCAATCTCATGAGGTCAAGAGAAGACACACCGTTGGACACATGACTAGGCAGTCATTCACTGTCATCCTTTCATTCAAATGTGCATTAAAGAGCATGATGTGATATATGAATTCAAACATCAAAACAACTGCTGAGAAATGAGCAAGCATAAGCAAGAGCTAAACAGTGTCAAAGGACACTCAGTATAAAGAGATCAGTGCTGGATGACCACATTTCAGCAGCCCTCTTCCTCAGTATTATCGCTCCATGGTGCTGTGTGTTGTCTTCCTTGCTCTGCTCACTTTACACTAATGACCACATTTCCAAAAGTGAATCCATCAAACATCTCAGGCTTGTGAATCTCAAATGGTGATCTTACTAGCACGGACTAAACCTCCTAGTTTCATGGTGTGGAGCAAAAACATGGAGCTGAACACACACAAAAGTTGAGCTGGGTTCTGATTTCAGAAAAAAAAAAGCCCAAACAGTTTTTTTTTAAATTACAGTCTTAACATACCAGAGATAAACAGACCTTCTGAAAATTGTGCAATTAACATGTTTGTATGGGCGTAAGTATTTACAAAAGAACACTATTATTTTCTGTGAGCAGACTGCAGTATACAGATGTGGCAGTCTGGCTTAAGTTGTGACCGTTTCACATGCATATTTAGCAACGGCTGGGCGGTGTCTGGTCAGGCCTTTGCTGTGTTGTTTGACCAGTTAATGGCGCATTGCAAAGTTGATTGACAAATTTCAATGTGGCTTTGACCAAGTTCATTTCTTTCTGTTTTGTTCTTTAACCTGAAATCCAAATATTTGCCTTGAGACTTGCATGAGTTAGTCTACCACTGTTTATCACTGCAAAGCCAGTTGAGAGAGAGTTCAGATCAAGGGGCTACCATGGTAATCAGACAAAATACTACCAAAGGAGTCTAATGGTACTTTTCCATTGCATGGTAGAGGCTCCACTTGCTTTACTTTCCTGTACTTCATTTTCCATTTGACACTGCCTCCTCACGGTGAAGCCACGCCGGTCACTTGTGGGCGTGATGACGTTTTTCCACCCTTCTCTAACAGCCCAACAGAGGGTTTTTTTTTTTGTTTTTTTTTAAATTAACAAGCCAAACTTGCAATGGCTACTTCATATGGACATTATGAATGTAACAAACTTTTTTACATGGCTAGATTATCAACTATAACACAAGTTTCACTGACAAAGTCTGGATGGTAACCCTAGGTTTGCAAAACTCCTGCACACGCGCACTTGATTCAGCACAGTGAGTCCTTTACTTTGACCTAGCTTAAACCATAACCTAACCACACTCATGAGAGTTCAAAACTAGATCTGCAAGAATTTCTCAGAGTAAAAATAAAAAACACTTGTGAATGAAAAATAAATCAAATTTTACTTAGCACCAGCATTTATCAGCAGATAAGGGACTGAAACTTTAACTGGACTGAACGACAGAGTGGGCAATTTTAATGTGAATTTTGTATTTTGCACTTATTTTAACTTATTTTATTCTGTGTCCATCTCAGTTCCAATGTGCATTGCTGTGTGAGTGGAAGTGTGGTTGCTGTTTTTATGTTTTGATGAGCTACTGGATATTTGAATTTCCCTTCGGAGATGAATAAAGTTTTATCTATCTATCCATCTATCTATCTATCTATCTAAGGGGGAGCACTAACGTCGTTTCAAAGCAGCGACACTGACAAGGCTTTTTTTGTTTATCATCCTCATGAATGCAGATATCAGCCAATGGTGATTATCTCAAATTGCCAGATGTCGACATGATTAATCAGCCAACCAATTCATTGGTCTATCCCTTTTTTTTTTTTTTTTTTACCTAGACCTACAATGTTGTAAGTATACTGTGTATACTGTATTAGGCAGATTTCAATCAAGAACCTCCACAGTAAAATTTATAGTTAAAATAATTTTCTGTCCACACATTAATACATTTAAATAAGGCCATTTTAAAGTGCTACCCTAAAATTCATCCTCAAAAATGCAGAGACAAATTACCTGTTAGATCCTCACACTTGGCATGTACCCAGTGGTTACAGGTGCCACACTGCATCATCTGACTATCATAATCATTGTCCTCGTAGCACTTGAAGCAGATTGGACAGTAGTTACCTTATGTGAGAGAAAGGGAGATGGTCAGTGAGAGAAAAATCAGCCTCAAAAATGAGCTGCCAAATCACCAAAATGAAATTCATAAGCATTACAATGGTAAGAACTCCCCTCACCCTGGTCAAAGAGGTTTGAACAGTCTGGACAGAGTCCTTTGTCGTGGTTCCAGTCAGTGTCCCAACTCTTCCCTGGTGTGACTCCGCAACTTTTACACCTGATGCATGTCATACACACCTGCATGGACACCATCACAGCAGCACAACAAATCATGAACAGTGAATTCAACAGGGCCCAAACTTAACTTATATATCTTTGTGTTTTCATTGGAACCTACCCAGGCCTTCCTCTTCTTGTTATATTTGGGATAATTGGGTCCAAGACAGGCAGCATGATAACAGTTCTGGCAACGCTCACACTCCAACAAAGGCTAAGGGGGAGATGAAACATGTTGCTTTTGACTCAAAAGAATCACCACTAAGAAGTGTGATAGAGTAAAACATTATAAATAAATAAATCACAGTCACAGTCTGTACCTTTGAGTGCTTGTTTTTCCTGCCACATACATGGCAAAACTTGCAGCGGCGACAGCACCAGTTTTCTTTGTTCTCCTCGGAAGGGCGTTCCGCTGGCTCAAGGCAAAACTGGTGGAAGGGCTCACAGCATACTTGGCAATAGAGCATCTGCAAAAATGAAAACAAAACAAAAACAAAACATGCCTTTAACAGTTCAAATTGGGATGGAATTATATAAAAGTAATCCCTGTGTGTCTCACTAATAAATATTACAAAAGTAGAACCAAAACACATTCATCTCTTTTAATAAAGCCAACAAGATCTGTAGCTTTACAAACTAGTATGTGACAATTACAAAAACAGATAACAACAGCAATTCCCACTGTATCTTAATTATTAAACTGTAATGAATATAATTTTACTTCTTTTAAGTTTATCTTTATCTCTCCAGGCTAGGCTCAGTGGTTCATGCCCTTTTTCAGCAACATCATGCTTCACCTACATATTAATATGCACACTGGCAATACAGATTATGTCTGCCATCAGGCCTGATGTAAACCTTTTTTTTTTTACTGTGAAGGTGTCTTCTGACAGCTGAGCTTAATATCATTATTATTATTATGACTAGTAGCTGGCATACATGTTAATCAAAGTTTCAGAAATCACTGTATTCATGGAAGATTGTCTTCTTTGTATGCTTTCACTATACTCTGTGATTTTATTTGTGTGTCTTATTTACATCTACCTGTCCTGGGACTGTAGGTGGAAATTACCTTTATAGCTAAATCTGATAAAAAGCATATTTTCTGTCTGAGTTTTACGTAGGTGCACATGGTCCCTGAAGAAATAAACTTGATAAATAAACACAATAAATGAAAGGAGTTGGAGGGGGAGTGCGCACTGGTGGATGAATATTTGTGTTTATGTCTAGTGCAGTATCTTGTGTTCCATTTCTTTGATGCGTGTGCAAGAAATTCAACACCGACTACAAAGAACTTTCTGTTCACAAAGAGTAAAAGGGATTTAAAGTACTGGTGAAGGTTACACAGCCAACGCAGGATTTCAGGCGTTGCAGTGCAAATTGTGGGAAGTTACCTCATGCTGTCCTTTACTGGCACAGAGAAGGCAGACACAAGGTGGCATGACGGGCACAGAGGTCAATATACTTAGACCACCCATATTCCAGACGTTCTCCAGAGCACAGTCCTCCTGCAAAAAAACCCCAAAACAAAAAAACATGTTGAGAAACGTCTCACAGGAGTTACCAGACTTTTGGTCTGAAGATCAACACCCACTCAGCTAACTAGTTCCTTCTACTTTATTCATCTGGGAAATGCAGAGGTGACTATGCAGTTGCTTTGCATATAAATGTCAATTAAATGTCAGTAGACAGAGGTAAGAATACATGATGACAAATCTTTTTGTTCAGGGTGTGAACTGTTCCTTTAAACTTTGATATCATTCCAAGAGCATGTACAACATCTCCGATTACGACAGAGTGAGTCACAGAACAGTTCAGTGGGGAGCACAGAGCCCAAGAACCACTGCAATGGTCATACTATTTTTAAAATCAGGTATTAAACAGTGACATCTAGTGGACAAAAACAAGTGTTGTTAAAGTTGGCGAGTTGGCACAGCCACTCATAATTTTTGGTTTTAGAAATCAACACACATTCTGTAGAACAAATAATACCTGAAAGAAAAGTGATCAGCATTTCTTGAATGCACAGTATTCTGAACAACTCTGGTAGATATGTTTAACCAACCACCTCACAGTATCATGGACATTTACATGTTTTAGAACAGGTGGCACCAGGAGTCACTTTAACCCCTATGACTGACAGTGTCTTTTCCTAGTTGTATCGACTGAGCTCCAAACAAGAACTTCATATAACAATACAGTAGCAGTGTACTGGAAATAGTGTCCTACCTTGAAGTCTACTCTGATCTTGTGAGTAGGTTCAGAAGACTCTGTCTCTCTCTGCTCAAACCCATGGGCCAAGGCAGCTAAAACACTAGGAGGTGTCTGTTCCAGAGGACCCTGAGAGAAAAAGATACAGATCTGTGACTATGACGTAGACAGCAATGAACTCCCACAAGCCTGGTCTATGCGCCATGCAGAAACAAACACATGGGGTCAAGTGATTAAAACAAACTGGCCTTGATGGTTTTGGGAATCGCACCAGACAGCACGTAATAAACTAAGTCTGAAATAACTTGGGTTACACCATTGTTACAGATGACCCTCTATTGGGGACTATTGTAATGATAGTAGTGATAGTAGTAGTGATAGTAATCACCATTAGAGCTGAAACGATTACTCAAAGTAATCGAGTACCTCGATTCTTTTTTTGCCTCAGGTAATTTTTCCTGCCTCGAAGAATCGTTTAATAAATAAATAAATAAAAATATAAATCCGCGGTGTTTCGCACAGACTATTTTTAATGTGGCACAATCGGCGCAACGTGCTTACGTCACACACGCAAAGGAAGGAGGAGGAGGCGGGAGTGTTTTGAGAAGTAGCGGCAAGATGTCAGAAGGGAAGCGAAATGGGGATGAGGAAAGCGAAGAGAAAAGGCAGAAAATGTCCAAAGCATGGGAGCATTTTGATCTCAACACCAAGATGAATACAGTCACCTGCGTTCACTGTAAGATGGTCCTGATGTACCACGATAGCACTTCATCGAGGTAAATATCAAAACGAACTATTTCATTCCAAAAACTGCGTGGCATGCAACACGTGGAGATAGATTTGTCGCATTGCCACAGACATCCGATTACAGCCACTGCTGTTATATTAATTTCCAATGCGATGTTGTGCTGTTCATTTTAAAGTTATTGGTTTAATTATAGTTGTATGTATAGCGAGCGAGTTTGCGACTCGCACTGTGCCTCCAAACAGCCATGCCAAGACATGTCCATGTCCGTGAAATGTCTTGTTTTCTCTTGTATATTCATAATTGCTCTTTATCTTGGCAAAAACGCATTTTATCCAATTACTCGATAGAATTTTTGGTCAAATACTCGATTACTAAAATATTCGATAGCTGCAGCTCTAATCACCACTGTAGTGATCAGTGGGTGAATGATCAGTCAAGATTAAAGCCAGAAACACCTCCAACAGTCCCAGACAGGACACGCCACAATAAATTTTTCCGCTTTTCCCCCACAACATAGTGATTTGCTGCCTTGATGAAAACTGTCACTGCCACACATAATGGGCAGATCAAACCAAAGTAAATGTCATAATTACCCACCTTCTCAGTTTTACGCCGCCCCGGTGGTACACGGTGTGAGGTGGGCCTTCGATGCCTGACTTCATCATCTGAAGTATCTCCAAGGAATCCATCCAGTGACACAAAGTCTTCATCACAAGGCAAAAAAAAATAGTTTGACAACTGCCTACACCGCAAGTTTTTATTTCTGAAAACGTGTGTTTAATAGATTATTATTTTCTCATGCATTAATGCTGAAAATACATGGAGACTCAGTAAGCTGGCACATGAAAAACCCACATTTGAGCCTTTTCAAATGAATAGCAGCTATGAAGTGGCATCAACAAGACTGATAAATTAAGTGTCTTATAAACTCTTTTAACTATGTTTGTGAGTGTTAATCTACCTTGACTGAAACGGGGTCCAAGTCCCCTTCTCCTGGCTGGGGAGGCAGAGCTTGATACGGCTTTGATGTCCAGATCAGAGTCGTAATCTACCAGGTCAAAGTAAACACGGGGTTTCACAACACGCTTTGGCTGCTTCCTTACAGACGGACTCTGGCTGTCACCCTGGAGACGAGATGGTGACTCTGCAGCACCCTCGTTCCCTTCCTCATTACTTGAATGACCCCCACTGAGAGATGATCGCCTCCGCTTAGAGGCACCTTAAAAGGAAAGAGAAACAATGTAGCTGACAACTGAATATGAAGGAATAATGCTAATATGAAAGTAATATGCCCAAGTGAGGAAATCACCTTTTGGAACTGATCTGCCACTTAGACGGCGCGCTTTCCTCTCTTCAATCTGATCGCACCTCTTATACCTACGGATTAAAAAAATATTAATTTTCATTTTGGAAAATTTGGAAATACAGCAAAATACAACGCTGATATAAAATTGCTCTCCTGTTGGGCCTTGCTACAACTGTTGAAATAAATACAGGTTTATGTTTCAAGTTAACCAGACCAAGCAATCAAAAAATGAACTTACACACAACACTGCCTTTTTGTATTGGGACCACCAAACTTGGGTTTGTCAAGGCAGTTCATGCACTTGCCACAATCATCCTCGTGGTTGCAGCCTTTGCATACTCCACATCTTCGAGAGCGGTACCCAAATGGCCCAAGCCCCTTTCGTTTAACAAAAGCAGACGCCTTCTTGACCTTGGTGACCTTTTGATCTGACAGCCCAGGACTGTCGGACTCTGAGGGAGACCCAATGTCTACAAAAACAACAACAATCACAAGAGACATTCAAGAAGAGAAGTTGAGAAGTTCACCAGTTGAATGATGCAAAATTTTGACAATAGTTAATAAGGTTGTCACCCGTATCAGTCACATTAGCAGCATATCACTGATCATCTTTTCAATCATTTGTCATTGAAGTGCCATTAGTACAGTTGGTGGCAACAGCAGCTAATTTAGTCACACTAATATTTTGTTCCTGTGGCTGCTTCCCACACAGTAATTAATATGTTATCTATTGAGATATATTGCCCCCAGGAATTACTGTTGTTACACTTAGAAAGTGTCATTGTTCTACATAAATTGGATTAATTTGGATAAGGCAATACAATGAATACTAAAGAAGGCTGTAGGACACAGCTCCATTCACATCCTCCCCAGCTTTTAGCATGCCACTTGAGACTTCTCATCTGTTTTTAACCAAAATGTCTATCCAAGACAAACAAGTCTGAGTTGGTCTGCCTTATGACAGACTTAAAAAAAAAAACTTCTGCAGAGCACATACATTTGTAATTTGCAAATCACCATGCACCGCATTGGAAATCAGTTAAGAAATTTACATACAAACTGGTGGGCTACTAGAAATAGACACCTATACATCTGTCACAATTGTGCCATCATCAGTGCTCCTCATGCATTATGTTATTTACATATAAAGCCAAAAAAATAAAACTCCCCAGACAGCCTCTGACTTTTAGACTTTTTAAAACGTTTTTTCAAGCTGAAGCCACAGGAGAGACAGGCTATCATTTTTACACAAACTGATTATTACTTACTCATGAAAGCTTCCTACTTGCGTTTAGTCTGTCTGGCTACTGTTGAAACAGTTTAACCTTAAAGTCAATGACTTGAGTTGCATGGCCTAATGCTCAAACTTTGGTCATTTTAACTAAGGATAGCAAAAATTAGTTTGCAATCTTGATCAGTTTCCATATAAACAGGCTATCCGATGAGAAAGACAAATGTGTGTCAGTCAACAGAGTGATGGCAGTTTTTAGCTTAGCTCAACCAACTCAGTTATTCTGAAATGGAAATAGCTTTAAAAAAAATAATAATAATAATAATGACAACATTTGCAAATGCAACCAAATGGCAACCCTCTGGAGCCCTGTTAAGCTGATAATAGGCTAAATTCAGGGAAACATCAGCCAGTAAAGTCCAGTAAATAAAAAACACCTAAGGTCCAGTAAATGAACAAAAAAAAACAAAAAATACCTACCCTGCATCCAAGACACAAAAATTATTACAGGCATACTTCTACAGACAAAATGCAAAGGAGATTAATCTACCTTTAGTAATGACTGAAGGGGAGATTCCAGTTCTTTCATGCAGTGGCAGGGCACTAAGTCTGGGGATGTCATCAGGGACCAAGGCTCGAGGCTGCCCCAGCACCACAGCTGCAGCACGGCACACGTGTTTTATACGTGGACCACCTGCTCTACGGAACTCCTGGCACAGGGGGGAGAGATGCTGCGGCTGAAAGAGAGAAAGACAAAACTAGATTATTACTGAGTGCAATTACATAAAAACAAAAAAGATATAATACAGAGAAAAAAGATCAGTGAGGCACTGATTTGAAAGGGGTTGGATTATGAAGGGCCAGATCAGTTCAGTTGTGTTTGCACTTTTGGAAAACATGATTAACAATAATTTTCTAATAAACATACAAACAAAACACAAGTCCCACTGATTTGTACTCTTACATGTCCTTGAGGGGGTTCTGTCTTGACTGGGACTTCAGGATCAAGCGGCGCCTTTGGTTTCCTCCTCTGTCTCTTAGATGTCACATCTCTAGATCTGGTGCCAGATGGGCCAGATAAAAGCTACAAGATTTGTGGACAAAATAGGACATTACTATCAGTTTAGGGAAAACCATGAGGCACACTCAAAAGTAACATTCAAAACCGAATTCTACCTGATCTTTGACAGACAGGTCATGCAACGTA
The DNA here is from genome assembly GCA_900302555.1 of Myripristis jacobus. NCBI lineage: Eukaryota > Metazoa > Chordata > Actinopteri > Holocentriformes > Holocentridae > Myripristis > Myripristis jacobus. The sequence continues at coordinate 29,893 of OMLB01063207.1, read as the reverse complement.
GAACGTGTTCAATTACCAATAAACAATGAAAGACAACAATGACTTAAAATGTGCTCGTGGTGACCTGGGCATGACCTTACCCCAGACGACTTCAGCTGTTTCTGCTGGTCAATTTTAATAAGCTGGACCTTGGCTTTCTTGAGGAGGTTGAACATTCTCTTATTTGCACCAGTGAGGCGCATTCTCTGTGAGGCTCCCTTCTCCACAGACGCAGGACCATCACCTTCAACACCTGCACCAAACGCCTGTTCTTCCTGCAGCTTTCCTGTTGGTTGAAGTAATACATGACAGTTCCCGGTCAGTTTCCTGTCTGCCATCAAGTATGAGTAAACAATGAATGTAAATACCAGCTAGAATATTAAATAACTTGATTCTGAATTATTTTGCCTACCTGAGAGAGTTTTGGTAGCTTTTGTTTTCTCTTTCCCTGTTAAGTCCTCTTCTTCACCTGACTTAAATGCAAGGAACTTGGAGTTCATAGTCCTGACACACACAGAAACTTTTCTCACCACTCCAGGTGTATCAAGGTCCTCAATCTTGAGCTTGGATTTACCCTTTTCTGTGTTTGTGTTCCGCTGCCTAAGACTAATGCTCATGACCTCATCATCAAGGCCTTCTGCTAAATCAATGGGAGGCTGAGGAGGTTTACTAACAGTATCCGTCTCTGTTGTCTTCCTGACTCTGGGAAGTCCTGGGGGTAACTTCTTCAGCCTTTCATAAATCTTGAGGTGAGAAGTTTGCTTATTAAACTTAGGGTTCTTTCTCTTTTTGTGAGCAACCTGGAGGTCAGTAGATTGGTCTGAAGACATTTCAAATTGTTTGGATAAAAATACATTTTCATATTTGCTCTCTGGAGTTTTGTCCAGTGTATGTATCTCCTCGCTAGTCTCTCCTGGAACATGCCACTTGAAACTGGGGTTCCTCAGAAGAGACTTCCTCTTCTCAATTTTTCCACATTTTTTCTCAGAAAACATGCTGTCAGTGATATCAGTATTGTTATCAAGTTCCTGAGCTGAAAACAAATTGACATCCAGTTGAGCTTCGCTCAGTATGTCCTCATCCTCGACTGGCAGCACAGGAGATATTGCTCTGCCATCATCTCGTCTCTTTCCTTGCCGTATTTGCATGCCCAGCTGTAGACCTTTCTTTGGAGAGTTTCTTCGTGGCAAAACTGACATGCCAGCATCATCCATGAATCTTTGTGGCGTCTTAATCACTCGTGAGGACCTGGCACTGACAACAGGCATGATGAAGTGCTTAATGTTTTTGACAAACTTTGATTTACCAGGCTGGGCATCTAATACATCTGCTTGTGCTTCATCAACTAAAGAGTCTGTTTCTTCCTGCTTCAATTTGGCTTTGTCGAGCCCTATTCCTACAAGCTTTGATATGGTTTTAGATTGTGCTTTTGGTCTTTTTGACCCAATGAACTGAAGGCCTATCTGTCTCCTTTTATTCTTTTTTTGTACTCCAATAAGTTTAGAGCTTGGGAGCGGTGTGGACGCTGCAGCTGGGGTGGAAATTTCATTATCCTCTTCAACACCTTGTGTCTTCGAACTTCCAGGTAATTTAACTGAAGCAAACTTCCCATCTCTGGTCCTGTGCCTATGTTTCTGACGCTGTCCAATCAAACTTTTCCGCCTCTTTTTCCCTTGTTTGAATGATTTTCTTTGTTGACCTGATGTTTTCTGATCACCTGCATGATGCTCTGTTACCAAAGACATTTGACTATCTATTAATTGAATATCTGTTTCCTCTTTTACCACTGACTGAACATTCTCTCCCACTGATACAGTGTCCTCTCTTGCCTCTGCTTGGGTGCAATCTTTTACTTCTGTCTGAATTACTTCTTTAACCACAGGCTGAGTCTCTTCATTTACCACAGGTTCTGCATCAGTAGGCTCAGCTGTGACCAACTCTGTGTTCTGAGTAGTTTCAGAAAATACAACTGGCTTCTTCCTCTGAACAGACCTCTTTTTCACTGAACGGTTAGTTATGCATCCTCTAGGTTTGGAAGGCACGGGCAATGGTTTGGTCTCTTCTGTCTGTAATTCTACCTCGCTCTTCTGCTTCTGTTCAGGAACTTGAGCAGGCACCAGTGAGGTATTATCAGAAATCTGTGAGGAATCATTATCAGGAACTTGAGAAGAGTTATTATTGTTTATCTGTGAGGAGTCTTCAGCCAAAACCTGGCAGGAGTCTTCAGGAAGAACATGTGGGGGCGTAGAATCTTTAGTCAAACCCTGAGAAGAATCTTCAGCACGCACCTGTTGAGCATCTTCATCATCTAGACTTGTTCGAAGCCGCCGCTTTTTAGTCGTCAATGACTTATGACTATCACACTTAGATTTTGGTACAGCAAGGTTTGATGCTCTTCTCCTTAGTCTCGTGGTTGGTATGACCTGTGAATCTACAGTACATGTGTTATCCTCATTATCTCTACTTAAATCTTTGATGAGATCCTCTTTCTTTTCAGACACAGGACTAACTTGCTGGATTAAAAAGGATGGCTTCGAGCATTTATGTTTACCAGGTGAGGCGACTTTCTTGATCTGAAGAGGAGGAACTTTCCCACAATCTGTTTTAGTGGTTTCTTGTTGGAGGGGTTCAGTTATATGTTCCACTTCAACTTCGACGTGTAAAGTGGACTTTTCCTCAAACGACATGTCGGTTATGTCTTGGGAAGACTGCTCATTACTATCCATGTTACAAATTTCCCGTGGGGCTGAATTGTCTATTCTTGCTTTTTTATCTATCCCCTCCAAACACTTAATGACACTGGTATCAGAAAGAGTGGACTGAGACACTTCACTCACGCTCTTCTCTGTTACTTTGGTGTTTTCAGCACCCTGTATTTGGCTCTCTCTCTTCACTAATGTTAAAGTCCATACAAATTTACTCCTCTTTTTCTTCCGAGAATTCTTTCCACTTGACTGAGCATCGTATTTTGGATTTCTGATCCTAATCAGCTTCAAGCCAGGAACCCTCATGTCCTCGCTTTTTAAAGGCAAATTGTCGTTAGATTCAACAGCTAGTTTATCAGGCTCTATGGATAATGGATGATGAGTTTCTGGCACTGTAACATCCTTATTTAACCTCTTGCTCTGCCTGCGCCTAGAATTTCTTGTCAAAGGTTTGGCCTCCTCTATTCTTGAAACTTCTAACACCGACTCTGCTGGACTGACTTCATTTGTGCTCTGATTTTCTGGTTGAGTTGCACAGTCTGGGACGCTTTTAGAGGGAGGGTTAGTGACTCTGCGGCTCCTACGGATCCCCACTTGATTCACTTCAGAACCTTGCTCTGTTGTCATTTCTTTCTGCTTGGATTTCTTTGCATTTGTTATAAGTTCCACAGTCCCACTTTCCTGTGCAATGTCAGGTTGGCCTGCAGATTTTTTCTCCTTTGATTTTTGGTCATCAACCTCAACTTTGACATTAGCTGGCCAGCCAGGTTCTGTACTCTTTGAGGCAGATCTTCCACGCCTTCTTGCAGGTACAGCTTCCTCTCCTTTATCCTCTGTGCTGTGTTGATGATCATGTGGTTCAGTTTTTAATTTGACATGAGCACTTGAAATCTGGTCACCTTGGATTTCCTTGGCTTTAGGTTGATCCTGAAATCCTTTAATCTTCAACTTCTTCACAGATTTTTTATGAGGCTCCTTTACCTTTTTCACTTTCTTTTTAGCCACCAACTTAATAGTAATCCTTGGTGCTGTTGAGGAGGCTCCGCTTTTGGTGGACTGTCTCTCTGTAGTGTTTTTTCCTTTTGAACTCTTTCTGCTATCCTTTGCAGGCTCTGCTTCAGGAGATAAGCTGTGAACTTCCTGCATGGACTTTTCATCTTTTTCAGGATCAGGAGAGGTGAGAGCTGTCTCCACTGTTGGACTATGAAGTGGTAGCTTCTCTGTATGTCGTTTAGATTTTGTGTTGACAGGATCACCTAAAAAACATAAAACATCAAAGAAATAACACAGAAAAAATACTCAACTCTTTCCCACGATGCAGAGCTTGGTTCAGAACATGATACTTCTTTTGCATTACGTTTCATGCTTAATGCAAATTTCAACTTGCCGGGTATTCATAAATCGCATCTAATATGATGTGCTGTGCAAATGCTCTTTACCTTTGGAAGGATGTTGTCGGGATCGTAAAGGTCCTTTGTAGCCTTTTCTCTCAGCTTCAAATCCTCTGAAATCATCCCCCTTGAAAACAACAGCCAATCAACACATGAATTAACTTAGCAAACACCTGGTCTGAAGCCGACTACTCCTATACTGACTACAACACTCAAATGTATGGTCTGTTGCATTCATTTCAAATTCTACAGTGGAACATGAACAACATCTGCTCTACAAACTGAGTGGACAGTCATAGTCAAACCAGACCATATGTACAATTCATTCAAGTGGATGCAAAATCACTTTTTAAGTCCAAAGTATGTTCTTAATGAGAAATGTGTTTAGATCAACCATACTCAAGATTCAATCATTACAATCAGTTCATGGTAGTATAGTAATAGTTCATATTTGTCTTTTTTACATTTTACAAACAGCTACACCTAACATAAAACAGGTTATGGTGCAGATTTTATAGCAATGTCAATGACATACCATGCACAATCACTTTCTCTCTCTCTCTCTCTCTCTCTCTCCTCATTCAAACAAAACTTTACGGTTCATCCCATTCCAGCTAACAACTAACAAAAACATCAGTGGGGTGACAGCTGGCTAGAGGATTTGTAAATGTATTCAGCTAATAAAGGAAACTTCATAAACTTTTTCTCATGTAGGTAAGGGTTATCTAGGCAATCCACTAGATGATGCAAGGACAGGTTTCTGAAACACAAAATAACTGAAGGAAACGGTGGGTCTTGACTATTCCCTCCAATTGTACAATAGTCGACATTACTTAGGCTTGCATATACGACCAGAAAAGCCTATCAACAACAACAACACAGTGTATGGGGATTACACATTAACAGTTTTGGATATTTGTAGGGAACTTCTAAACCCCTAAACAGGCACCATAAATGTCTCAGAAGCACTTATGCATCACAATTTCGACCTGTCGCGCTAGGTAACATCAGCTAGCACTTAGCCCTTCCCCCTCTTGCAGAATCGATTTAAACTCACTTCTGTCTGAAGACAAGTTAGCGTTAGCTTGCTAAACTCAAAACTTTATTACCTGGTGTGCTGATGCTGCATTTAACCCTAACTTACAAGCAGGATTCGCAACCTAAGAGACAGGTGTGCTCTGTTTTATAGACTAGTCATGCAAACAGCACTTGGCGCATCTGGACAGCGGATAAAAGAGCAGTTAGCGTTAGCCGCTGCACAGGATACAGAGTCGCTAGCCTTCCCCCTCTTTGTGTTGGCTACCATTAGCTGCTATTCTAGCTCATGATGACGAACGGGCCACGGGTGAAATAATTACAATCCCTGTTTACAAGCTGGCGTCCTCGTTGACTGGCTGATTTTACGCATCTTCCATTCATGTTATTACGTTCTTATATTACTAAGCTGCAAACAAGCAGCTGTGAAAACGCGGTTAACATTACTTTATCTGCTCTTCTACCATGCTGAACGCATGATGTTGTTGCGATCGTTCATTACATGCAATGATTTGAAATGGAACAGGCGAATCTGCCCTGTGCTAGCGTTAGTTAGCATGTAATGTTAGCTTAACAAGCTTGATGCTAAAGTTAACGCTAAGTTAGCTTAGCGAGCGATGTTGACATTTCTCCACGGCGCTAACCAGTCACAACATTATGGACAGCACTCACACAGACACATTTATCGGTCACACAAAATGTCAGAAGATGAAATAAAGATACTAACTCCTGGCTCGGTTTGGGACCTCACCTCTTCACTCCCACTTGAGCTGTATCCAGCCTGGCCAAGGCTCTTGTGGTTCGCCTCTATCCCAAGTAAGCGCAAGTGAGACTGGTCTTCGTTTAACGAAAGGACCAGGTTTGTGGGCCTTGGGCCTCCGTTGGTCACATCATCGGCTTCTGCCCCTGATCGCCCGAGCTGCCATCGTTTCTCAGAGCGCAAACGACTGCGAGACGACCAAGGCCGACCGGGGAAACGACCCCTAGCCGTAGCGGTACCACCTTGGCCTCCTACGGCAGCCGCGGTTGCTGATCCGCATCCCGCTGCCGCCATCATTGCTTCAACAACAACACACACCGATAGCTAGCAGCAGTTCGAGGAAAGACAAGAGGGAAGGCGCGAGATGGGAGGGGGAACCGCAATGCTGCACGGGAAATGGAGTTTTACGATAAGTGAACGACGTTGGATTTGTGATCAATCGATCGATCGATTGGTTGCAGCTGAGGTATATTTCAGAAAATAAACACTGAATGAGGCAAAATTGCGTTAGAAAAATGTAGAAAGTCCAGAAGAGTCTACAGAAAAAAACATAATGTACTGGATAAATACAGTCATATAGTTTTTAACAGCATTTTTGTTTATCGACTTTTTTTTATCCTAAAAATTAAGTTTCCTTTAGGCAAATATCTGAATAATACACCTGGCAATAGAAAATACCAGTCGAAGTAACATTTCACAACCGTTTTCATATTGATGGGTAGATAGATATGTAGATATATGCTATAAATGTTATTGTAGTAGTAGTAGTAGTAGTAGTAGTAGTAGTAGTAGTAGTAGTAGTATGCTATCCTTTATCACCGATTTATTTTATTCGGCACCACACCAAGTCTGGGCTGTAAAAGCTCTTACACTTGCTGTTATAAATACCGCTGGGGTCCCAGATTCCCCTGAAAAGTCGCTGCAGAGGAGGTGACGTGTTTCTGCAACGGACGCGGTTTGTTTAAAATGAGAAGGCGATATGGAAAACGGTTGATCGTACATCGGACGACGAATGGAAAATTACCCACAGCAGAGCATATGACAAATTATTTTCCCCTCCTGGCTGAAGTCTCAGTTGTGCGGCCGGCAGATAAAGCGCAGTGTGTCAGCATGTTGTCCGGTGCTCAGTCCACCAGGAGCGCCGCCGTGCTCCTGCTGAGCGCGGTGAGCCCGCACATGACAAAGTTCGTAAAAAGCTACTCCTGCCAGTTGTGCCAAAATTGTCTTCTCAAGTTTTGTCATCGTTTGCAGACTTTCGGGGAAAATGAACACGCCTTTTGTATCCTGTTTGACAATTTTGTGTTCTTTAAATGGGTGAAGTAGACCAGTAGTAGCCTATGGCATGTAATGACGAATTATTATAAATGACATATTGTCTTTGCGTCACAAAGGCGCAAAATGCTGAAACGCAAGTATAGAAATTATTCTGGTACTTATTCATATCCATATGAAGGAATGCATGCAATAGCAAAAGTAACCAGTATTGGGCACTGGATTTTACAGCCCTTTTCATTCTCCCAGATTACGAAGCATTTGCAAGAGGACACCTGGATGTGAAGAGATTACTGTGCACCTTGGTATGATGATCTCCTCACAGCAAACTGCTACCATGTGTGATAAAGTCAGGTTAGGAGAAACTGCTATACATTGGGAAGAATGACACCACTTGTGAAGAAAAAGAAAAAGCATCAGAAAGCATTCAGTTAAAACAGTGATTGGCTATTATAATAAGACAACTGTAGTATCTGACTGGTGGACTGTGGACACAACACAACAAATTTACACCCGAGTCTAAACGTCCTGTATTGACGCAAAGTAAAAGTAAAGTAAAAACAAGTCAAGTCAAGTAAAAACATGAGATATGAATAAGTGATAGGTATTGGGCTATGAGTCTTCACGTCATATTTAACAGGACAAAGTGAAATACCCTCCTGCACAACCAGGCAAAGAACTAATAAAAATAGATACTGACACTGCTGTAAACTCTATATCAGTGTCACAAACCTTGGGCCAAAAGTACATAACACAGTAGACCTATCCATCTATGAAAACATATATAGGTATTTTCCGCGATAGATAGATAGATAGATAGATAGATAGATAGATAGATGCGGTATGAAAATGCATGACCAATCAGCTGTGGAAGGGAGAGGTCTTGCCATTTCTCAATTCCTCATTGAAGTTTTAGCACAACCACTAGGGGGCGGTACAGTCATTTCCACTGTCTCTCGCATCCACTTAACGGACAAAGCCAGTTTAGCATTTTGGCTTGTCCCTAAATCCACAAACACCGGTGTAGTGCCGCATTGTTCTGGTTCGCAAAGGGCCATACACCACATCCATGTCATGTACCTGATGTATTTTATTGTCACCGGGCAGTAAAACTCAAGATAACGCGGAAGTAGATTATCTGGGGCAGCTGCCTCAAGTGAACGAGCATATACACACAAGTAGATTCCTGTTTAAATAGCCTTGGAAATTAAAGATCCCCTTTTCCCTTCAAGAAAGCAAGAATTTAGGTGTGTTTATGCGCAACACCAACCACCAATTTCACAAATTTACTTATGAAAACTACTGGATTTCCAAATACTGTCATCTTCCATGGCAGCCATTATTTGTTCTCACTTTGATAAGTTTATCTAGATTTAACCCAGGACCTTTATTTCGAAAAGGTCAAACAGGAAACGTGATTCCTGGTGCCGTGGGCTTGGCGGTGTTCATTGTGTTGTCGTTTTGTGTGTCTCTCTCTCTCGCTAATTTTGGCACTCCCATAAAGTTGGCGCTTGGTTTTACAGTTCCCAGGTAGTATGTCCTTTGGATGTGCGTCTTTGTTATTCGACATGAAACTGATGAAACAGCCGTATGAAGCTGCTCGCTGTGGTTGTCGAGTGATAGCTAAAATTGGACCGCACAAGCTAACGTTACCTTGCTAAGCTAACGCTATGTAATGTTAACAGTAATAACCCGACTAGGTAACGCAGCTCAACAAGCAAGTTTATTTTCTGTGGGAATATTATGTTGTCGGCTCACTTTAGCCATATGCAACTCAGATGACTGTAATTTTTTGCAATATTATGTCGCTAAAGGCGGTAGTGTCTCATAATTCTGACTCATGATATATCCTCTTTCTCAGTAAAATTAATGTCTGGTTTGGTTTCACGTTTTCCTTTACGTCTCTCCAAAGGCCACAGACATCACCATGAACCTGGAGCGGCTCCCCAATGAGGAGAAACTCAGCCTATGCAGAAAATATTATTTAGGTGAGAGCAATCCTGAAGTAATTATGGCGTGCCGAGTATTGATACAACAACTTTCTTTTCCCCCCCGTATAATTTACATAGAATAAGCGCATTTCAAACTGGTCTCTGTATGTTATCCATATATTACAATGGGGAGAAAGGACACAAATCATGTACTCACAGTGGTATACTGTTTGAATAAGGTGTTGTTGATGAGCGTATTTTTTTATTTATTTAAAAGTATTGTAAACAGTTCTCTTAATCGTGATGCTTTCTCTTTCTCTCAGGGGGCTTTGCATTTCTCCCATTCCTCTGGCTGGTCAATGTTGTTTGGTTTTTCCGGGAGGCCTTTGTAAAGCCAGCCTACACAGAGCAACTCCAAATTAAAACATGTGAGTGTCAAAGTTGTTACCAAAATATCATATGTTCCTCTGAATTTGCAAAACCCCCTGGCTCTTATTTACTTTCCACGCAGGTAAAGGTAATGAAAGAACACAATATGCAGTTTCATCTTTGTTAAGTGTTTATAGACAATTCGATAAGTTGCATTAAAGCCATTAAACCCTTCACAGGACGAAATGATCATTCCAGTTATTTGATTGAATTACCTTTTGAATTTCACTGATTGTGTTCAAAATTTAGTTTCTTAGTTCACTAGTTGAGAACTTTACATACTCAGCTGCAAGGAGTGCTCTTCTCCAGTATATATTAATATAACCAGCTACCAGAAATCACTGCTGAGCCTGTCAGATGTGTTGTTTACATAATTTGTTGAAACATATGACTTTATAAACCCACCTGTTAACCAGTTACATACCCATTCTCTCTCAACGAGTGCTGTAACCTGTAGATTAGGTTGCTGGTGATTGTCGCTGCCTGTCCTTTGTGCCTGTGGATTTAGCCAGATGTCATCTGTAGTCACCATCTGTGGGTTAGAATGTTATTCTTTTTGACATATGAATTGGGTGTCTACATGAATGCTCTCCCTGGATTATGGTGTTAAGAGATGTAACATTAAACAGTATTGTCTATGATAGAGGTCAAAGTAGTATGGGTCTTCATAGGTTTGCAAAATTAGAGATGAAGATAGTGTAAGAAGAAGTAAGGCTACCTTTTTGTTTCATGTTTACTGTGACCCGTGTGCCTTTACTTACAGTCCACACCCCGTTATTGCTTTCAGGTCAAATTGACCCAAATATTGGATCAGGGACTTAAATGTGTCTGTGGGGGGCGGTGTAGGCTTGCTCAATGAAAATATGTTCATTTACATGATCTCAAAAGAAAATAAGCCAAGTCCTTTGAGTTTGAGGTTCAAAAATAATCCATTGTATCATGTATGATTAAAGATAGATATAAAACTGTAACTCTGACCCAAATGCAACTCATGGGTTAAGCCCTTAATTGAATGAGGTGTGCAGGAGTAGAGCTGTAACAAAAACTTGCAGGACAGGCCAGCGTTGAGCACTGGGTTGATAACAGTTGTCTTAGGATGTGATTTTCCATTTTTCAAATAGAAAATCATATCTTACATCTTAACCCTAATTTATTCTGCCTTTATTGTACTTTACCAAGACATTGGGAACACATGTAAAAATTTGGCAGAAATCAGCATAAAATATATCCTGATATAACTAAGCAACCTTTATTTTACTGACATATCTAATGTTTCACTTTTTTTTGTTTTCAGATGTAAAGCGGTCAGCGCTGGGGTTGCTATTATGGGTAGCAGTTCTCACTACGTGGATAACAATTTTCCAGCACTTCAGAGCAGAGTGGGGGGAAGTGGCAGATTACCTCTCCTTCACAATTCCACTGGGCATTCCCTGAGACGTTTTTTAACTCCAGATCTATGGACCATAACTAAGGATCCTATCCAGGACCAAAGAATGTCCCTTCTTGAACTGTATAGAGGAAAATTGTTGTGGGTGTGTCTGGCTTTGGAGCTAAATTTAACAAATGAATTAAGTGATACTTTTGAAGTTAACTGATGCCAATTAAAGCTTTTCACACTTTGAGTTATGCCTTGTGTCTTCGAAAGGTTGATGTTGGATGGGGAAAAATAATGTTTTATTTTATTCACACTGGTGATTTTTTTTCTCCCCACACTTACTTACAAGGCTTTTGAGAGTTCTGATGGTTTTAGAGTAATTAGTTGACAATTTTAATGATCACAATATCTATCTTAAATGACGAAGCAGGACATACAGGCTTCAGGATTTTACAGGATATCGACAATAGATAACAAAATAATCATTGTTTTCCTTGGCTTAATCGACTTACAAATACTGCACCTTTTTCCAGAATGTTATGTGTGATAGGTTTATGTATGATGGTACACGTAAAAATATTTTTTACTCGTGTGACAAATAAAAAAAAGTATTCATCAACTCGGAGTCAATGACAATCCCTTTATTTGTTTTAGCAGTTTAGAGCCTCTGGTGGACTGATGTCACCAAGAAGAAACTTTGATGCAAAATCTATTCATGGCAGGTGAGCACTTGGCTCGGAATATCATTATCCCCTCAGGATTTATCAATCTGTGTGGACTTTTGTTGGAGACTGACTCAGTGTGCAATCCTTTTCATCACAGCAGAAGTACTGCAAAGGCTCCTGGGCAATCACTGGCGCCTATTGTGAAATTCAATCTCTGTTCCCCGCCATCCTATGGGTCATAGTGCCATTTTTAGTCACCCCAGTAAAAGTGTAAGGGACAGGCTCAACATTAGTAACAGACGGGAAACACATGTCCCCACCACATGTAACTTGGCATTTAGCCTGCCAGGAGCAAGTCAGTGTCAGCAGGTAGGACCATGACTTTATAAAAATGATTTATGGGGAGTAAGGTGTCGTGATATAGACTTGATGATATCCCAGATCATAGTGTGACATGAATAAACTGACACCATGCTTAGGCCCATCATCACACTGGGACATAAATAGCTTGATAATGAAGATAAATGAATTCGTATTTGAATAATGGAATTTGAGTCGTCAATGAATTGTGTGGTGGAATCTAAATCCAGCACTAAAACACACAACATACTTTGTCTGTCTTGATGTTACATTGGTAATAAATATATATATATATTTCTTTTTACACTCCATGCCAATAAAGCACATTGAACTGAACCAGAATCAATACCTACTCTCAATTTTCACACCTACTGCTCTTATGAGAATTTTATTTACTTCCATGTGTATATAATAGAAAAATGGCTTATTTTCACACGTGCTGTGGCATGTGATTGCGAAGTCCCCGCTGTCACTGTCTGTCTGGCATCAGCTCACAAGGGTCAACATCGCCGCATCTTTGAACTTATTTTTGGAGGGACCATCGTCAACAACCGAGCTTAATCCTCTGACAGGTCTAACTGGTAAGTGATCTCATGATGCAGTACGTGAGCAGCGGGCAGTAGCAGCCTGCAATCGCCACGAGGAATTGATTTTACTATACCGATAAAAACATTTTAGTTAAGCCTTTCCTCTTCGCGCTAATAGAGTGAATAAGCCCAGACAGCTGCATCTCTGCCCAAACAATGCGCTCTGATCCTGTGGTACTGCCTCAACACCCAGGGGCACGCCTAAGAGTCCGGAACAGGAGAGAATCAAGGTGCCCCGCTGTGGATTCCTATCTTATGTAACTCCAGTATAAAACACAGGCCTTAATAGGCACGTCAAGCAGTCAGAGGCAAAGGCACTGAGAGTCCCAGACAGACGGGCGCACCAGGTCATCTTTTCCACTGGCAGCCACAAGACGTAACTGGCGCACTGACAGGCGGCAAGCATCTCCTGCACGGTAAGAGGGGGGCTTCTCTCATTCAGCACTTAAAGCTGTCACACACAGCATCTCCCTGAGCAGAAGATAGCGGGTTCTCCAACACCCTTACGCACCATTAGGGATTTGCTTCTTTAAAGTCTATAGTCTTGTTCTTAATTTCTCCCAGTTAGATCTGAAATGGACTTCATTCTGCCACCCACTCTCTCGGCTGGTGGTATCCCATGGGAGAAAGTTTTGCCACCTCTTATTCCTCGGCTGAACGGAACGTATGGAAAATATAATTGGACCCCGGAGTTGCTCATTCCAGAGAGCGACCATACCAGCTCTGCAAAGGTGGGTTACTTCAAGTGAAAATGCGCGTATGTCTTTTTGTACTGTATTTTTAACATTGAAACACAAACTACTCAAGGCCAGTACCCAAAACTACATCTCATCAGGGCCTAGTACACAGACCCAGTGAATCTGTCTACTTCAAGAGGCTACATGTAACTGTTTTTCCTCATAAACCATTTATTTGTGGAGTAACAATAACTTTTATATGTGGATTAATACTAACGAGTAATTGTATCGGTGTTATTTATGACAAGGAAAAACATAATTTGATTGCATAACCACCAATAGATAGTGTTTTGTTGTGTTTATATACCAGAAGACTATAATAATAATTTGCCTTATGTTTCCAGGTAAACTGTGACCACAGTGGCTTTACAGTTGAAGTTGATGTTAAACTCTTCAACCCAGAAGACTTAATGGTGAAAGTGACTGGAGACTTTGTAGAAGTGCAAGGAAAGCACGAAGAGAAAAAGGTCAGTGCTCTGCCATAAGGCCTATTTACGTCATATTTTGACAGACACCCTCCAGAATTGCTGACAGCTGTGTTATGCACTAGACATGAATTCTGTTTTGTTTTTTGTTTTTTTTAATTCTGTTTATTAGAAGGATGGTCCTGGGTTGGTAACACGGCAGTTTAACCGCCGCTACCGAATCCCTGAGGGAGTGGACACCATGGCTTTGGAGTCAGCAGTCTCTCCGGATGGCATCCTTATCATATCTGCACCTATGCTGCAAACCAAGAGCCCGGGATCCCTGATAGAAATGCATAAATAGCAAACTCAGGCAAACACACAAGCCTTTTCCATCTTCACTGCACATGAAAACAGAAGCTGACATAAACACATGGCATAAATAGAAACACTCTGGCCTTCACCAGTTGCAGTAACACTCCCACTAAGTGCCAAAACAAACTTTTGTTATGTTCCTGGCACTGTTTTATATTCCCTGCACTCTAAGGTTTGTATATACTGTCCTGCAGTTACTCATCAATCTTAATGTTTCAAGGAGCCACTCACTGTAAATATTGCGTTCACAATTCAGTATGTTTCATTTTGTTCAAGTTATGTGAAATGCACTGTAACGTGACTGTTATTGTGATTAACAATGCACACAGGCATATTTCCAAGCTTTTTAATGTAGAAATATTTATTCCTAAAAAAGAACAAATCCACTGTTTATTTGTGTATAAAATTCTAACAAAATAATAATAAAATTTAAAAAAAATCTATGGCTTCGTCTGTTGCTAAGGTTCAAACACCCCGTTTCTCATCCTGGAATTCAACCAACAAGGAGTCCACCTCACTGAAAGAGAAAAGACATTGTTTTATTGAGGCAAAGGTGACAAAGAAGTGGTGCATATTTTACCTTATTTAGTTAAGCAATTTCATGTATAGGTTAATATTTTACCTAATTTGCTTCTTCACCCATGTTCTCTGTTTGCGGAGGACTTGTAACAAAGGGTCATCTTCAAACTCCTTTTCATCTGAATCTGAACAGAAAATGTCATGTCTACATTAGTCTGAGCAGAGTGGAGAGGGAAAGGACAGATTGTCAATGGTTTTGCTCCAATTTAAAGTAAATGTTTCAAAGTTAAGCTCATTATACACAGATCTTCATATCCAAAAATGCAATATGTAGGTATATGGTATCAGTCTGACAGCGGTCCATGTACAGCATGCAGACTGGCTCGCCATGCTACCAAATTGCACAGAAAAAGGCTATCAGGTTCTGGAAGTTTGGATCTAAAGGGCTGTGGAATGTTTGTATGCTAATTACAGAACAGGAAATATTCTCCATAATTAACTACAGGGTAAAGGTCAGTGCTCTCCACTGCTGGGCGCTCACCTTCAGCTTCCTGCAGCAGCTGTGAAATGACCTCCACTGGATTCTGTGTGCTGCCTGGAGGAACTGGGGACTGTGGAGGTGCAGAGGGAGGGTATGAACCAGAGTCCGAGGAGACTGGGGTCTTTGGTGCAGAGGATGATTCCATCGTAGGGAACAGTACCTCAGAAACCACCTGTCATGGTCCAATAAGAACAACCTATTTGTTAACCTACAGCTTTCATGATGACATGCCTGAACATCAAGTGACAAAGACTAAATGTGCCCAGTGGTGGCTAAGCCATTCTGCTTCTACAGAGAAACAGCAATGAAGTCTGACCAGTAGACCAAGCTGTTGGCTGTAAAGTATCTGCCAAATGATGTATAGTCCTAAACTCTGATGGAAAATATGAACTGATTTTAAAGGACACTCTTTATGAAGGCTTGGGATGCTCCATACAATAAAGCACATCAACCAACATCACTTTTTGTTAACTTTTCATCCTGTGATTAGTATTTTGTCACTAACAAAACACTAATCACTCAGGAAAGTGGAGTACAGCTTTTTTTGTTCGCCTGTAGCTTCCAGCTATTTGCTGGAAAACAACTACAACTAATAACTAAGGAGATCAACTATAATATAACTATAACATCACTATGACAGCAAAAGTAGGATAATGCAATAGAAGAAAACTTTCTATGGAGCCCCCGTGGGGTCAGCTGAGAAAAAAGATCCATGTGTAAATCTGCACTTTTGGTCTAGAAATCTGTGCGCACAGCTGTAGGATTCATAATCTGTGCCCTCAAATTATGAATCCGCACCCACGGTTTTCACTGGAAATTGAAGACACAGTTTGCAAATCTGTGGGCATGGGTTATGAATCCGAGAGCACGGGTTGTAAACTGTGCACAAAGAATTTGTAAACCCAGAGTACAGACGTATACATGGGTCTTTTTTTTGTCAGGAGCTTTCTCCATTGCATCTGTTGTTTGCAAAAAATCAGTGTTACTAGGATCAAAATTCACTAAGGTCATGCTAATGGTTATATTTTGACAGCTAAAGAAACACCTAGTATATCTCATGAATATCTGCTTAAAACATTCCTTACTGGTTAGATTTATTTATTTTCAAAAAGCCCATTAATATTTTCCATAGGGATTTTGGACTATATATTAAATGGTAGATGCTTATGTATCATACAAATAACACAAAATTACATTTTCCACTCACTTCTATGGCGTGTGTACTAAATTGAATGTTTCCCCATGTGTACTGTTATTCTAACATGGCTAACAGCCCCTTAGTTACAATGCAGGCAATCTGACTTAGGTCATATTTAGGGTGGTAAGCACTTTAAATATGATATCAAATCCATGAATCACATTGATACGTTTGGTCCTTGGTGAAAACTTTCTTCCCAAGTCAGCATGATGAGAGCAACCTTCTTAAGGCCGGGAGCACAGGGAACGTATACTTAGGAGTCTTAGATGGGCTGTGTGCGCTTGAGGTCGCTCAATAAATTAATACACACAGCTGTTCATTTTCGAAAAGAACACCAAGGACAAGAGACAGATAAAGATCCTAGAAGCTTCCTTACCAAAAGAGGCTTCATCAGATGGTGAGTTGGCCAGCAAGAATGCATGTAAAGCAAGATTTACTGCAACAACAAAGTATCACATCCAAAGTACACACACAGGCCACGTCAAGCGGATTTTCTGTGCTCGCATTCTGTGGGTCTTGTTTCCCCCTTGATCATTTGGGAGAACCGTTCTTTAAAAGGACATGTACTGACATGGAATTCTTGGATTTGATGACCCCTTAAAGGTCAACTCGGGTAATGCCCAAATCCAGTCCCAAGAAACAATCAGTTACCCTTTTGAGCACATCTAATAGCTGACACCAAAAATGCTGCTGGCACCTGGTATACCTGATGCTGTTCAAACACCCCTAACACGTGGACCATGTTTGCCTGCATTTATCAGTCTCCATATCACTGACAAACCTCATTTCTGTTTATCCAAAATTAATGCAGCCAAAAGAACTTCCCCATTCAGGCACTGAGCCAGAGACAAAGCAACACTTCATGAATGACCTACATCTACAAGCATAATGTGTGCTGCCTGGCATATGCACTCTTGCATGTGTGCATACGCCATGTGTGCCCTTCAATGGTCAGTGTCAAACATTTTGAGGCCTGAAGCTTTTTTGCCTTTGCCGTCAGGAGGTCATGACAGTGTGGATACCTGACAGAAAATGACACTGAATCCACATTTTTGCCAAGATTTGGGCTTTTAAGGGCAGTGGTCTTAAACTTTTGATCAGCTGATGAACAGCCTATTTCAGTTTAATGGTTGTTTGCAATAAATTGCTTAATCACTCCCATTTCTTCTTTTTGCATTTTGAAGCTCTACTTAGAACCTTCTTAAGATCCAACAGTGCAAAATGTAAATTCTTGCAATTTCTCAGCTGGTCTTAGGATTTTGATCAGGAGTGTACCTGACACGAAGCACTGGACGGCACTTCAGGCCTCTCTCCATCAGTCAGTGGCTGTACAAAAAGCAACATGAACCACTGGCTGATTCCAATATTTGTTTTTTCTTGTTGGCAGATCTGGACGGCTGATTTGTACATTCCATTTAAGTGTTGAATTTTTGATGTCATCATGACAGTATAAGAAACACTGAAGCCACAGTTTGTCTCCTTTCATATAGAGCTTGTGTGTGTGTACCAACATGTAAAAATATCAGCTTGCCAACTGGTCGCGGCATTAAATCTTTGCAGTTTGTGTATGTTCTGACCTGTCCTAAGACACTGTGGATTGGAGAAGGTGGTGGTGCATGATCGCCCGCACAGCTTTCACTGGAAAACCCCTGACAGCTCTCCTTTGGACCTCCATTTCTGCTGGCCGGCTGCTCTGTGCATGGTGTGACCTTTTTGGGACCTCGGCTATGACGTGAAGAGTTCCTGTTTGCGTGGCTGGGCCCATCAGCACGGTCACAATCTCCGATATGTCTGCTCAATAAATAAAATCATTCATTACTTCAATAAAGTTAATTAAATAAATAAAGCATACAGACAATGTGTAAGTCAATATACCACACCTAGCTGATTTCTTCTGCTTTCTGATGGGCATCCTCTTCTCATTCTTCTCCAACTGCTTTGTTTGTACTTTCTCCTTATTATTGCTCTCAGTTCTCTTGTGGTGAACAGGCCACTCTTCTTCTGTAGTTCCAGATGAAGCAAATGGTGGAGATGACAAGTGTTTACTAATGGGCTCTTCAGTGGACACTGAAGAGCACATATCTGTTGAGTTGGCTGGCTGTGTTTCGGGGGGAGAAGCTTTGGTCCGTAAATCATGTAAGTGCTGCGAACACCTCTGTCGCGTGCTGTGATGGGATGCTTGTGTGGGGCAGGGCAAGACATCACAAAGGAGATGCATATGGGCAGGTACCTGGGCACCACTTTGAAGTTTGGAGACTAAGGGGCTGGAGACAGGAAAGGGCGGGGAAGGAGGTGAATCTGTTGCTGAGGGACACGGTTCATGGGCTTCCCTGTTGTCTTGCTGGGGAACAGGGTTGAATGAGGGGGTAACTATTTGTGAGGGTTCACGACGTTGAATGCTCTGTTGTTAAAAGCAATGTAGAGAGAAAGGAAATTACAAGTAAATCTTGAATGTCAAAATATCCATCTGTTCTAACAGAATGTAAATGCTACACAGGCGACTTCTACCTCGTGAGGCTGTCCGCTGATGAAAGGCTGATGAACACCGGGGTTCTGCCAGCTGAATGTGTAGCGGTGGTGACTGGAGTACTCCTGACACTGGGGCCACTGTCTGGCCTTCTCCATCTTCCTCCTCAAACGCCACTGGAACAAGATGTCCTCTTCTGGGCGTGTGTTGTGCACCAAGGGAGAAGTCACAGAGGACTTTTGGGAGTGGCCACCTAAAACAGAAGCTGAACTTGTCTTCACTGCAGCTTAACAAACATATTGCACAACACTGTCACAGAAATGAGGTTTCAAACATTAAGTACAGATAAAAGCTGAATCATCTACTCATTGTGTAAGTTGCGTAACAACAACCTTGAACAAGTTTGTTGGAAAAACACAGCAACATAAATCCATCTCAGCTCATTGGCCTCCAGTGCAGAACTCTTACCAGTGGTTGGCTCCTTTAGACTGGGCATGTAAGGTTTTCGTACTGGCTCATCTACGCTGACTGGAGAAGAGAAATCTGAGCATCCCAGACCCTCTGAGCTGATGGGGATTGACCCATCACTGGCAGAGCATTCACTGACAAAAAGACATCAGGTTACACAAATGAAGGACTTGAATTCATGTATCATTAGTGTAACTCACTGGCTCGCCTACCTTTTTTGCAAAAGTCGGCTGGCCCTTTCCTGCAGCTGCAGTATCTCAGTGTCATCAAGGTCACCTTGGGAGGTGTCTGACAAAACCTGAGAATCATAAAGAGAACATGAACAAAAAACAAAATAAACTCTACTGTTGCTCTAGCTTTCCCATAAACTTAATGTAGAAATAAATCACATTATTATATGAATGACTTAAATCTGGATTCAATCATATGCATGTCATTGGGAAAAAATTAGGTAAAATTTAAGTTGTTTTTATGGACACCTTCTGTCACCAGGTTCAAGTGAGCTGTAGTTGTTTTGTAATTTTATCTGTGATAAATGTGACAACAAAGTAAATGAACCATAACCCTAACCAGCATGGTCGCATAAACAACGCCTTCCCGAGCATTAAAATAAACATACAGGTTCACAGATGGACACGTGGTCTGGTGGTGGAATGCAAATATTTATGAGCACACTTAAGTCTGAATAAGGTGTCACTTCTCCATAATAGTACTCTGCAGCCATCCTGGTTCCTTGGCATTCACACTAACTGGACATAAACCAGTGTACACACTAAAGCTGCAAGGATTAGTCAAATAATCCATTAGTTGCCAGCTATTCAATCAATCACCAACTACTTTCATAATCAATTAATCACTTAGAGCCATTTTTAAGAGAATTTCCAAATTTTCTTATTCCAGCTTCACAATATTTTCTGATTTCTTTAGTCCTCTATGACAGTAAACTAAACATCTTTGGCTTGTGGACTGTTGGCTGGAACAAAACAAGTCATTTGGGGACATCACCATGGGCTGTTGAAAACTGTGATCAACACTGTTCATCATTTTCTGACATTTAATGGGCCAGATAACTAATCAATTAATCAAGAAAATAATCAACAGATCGATTGCTAATGGAAATAATCATTATGCACCTCTAGTACAGACCATATAACAAATTGCAACAGCATAAGCAATAAATAAATAAATTACAAGGCTGAATATTACCATCTTTGTTTTTCTGTTAACCTCTGTGCAAAAGAAACTGACTTTATTAGTAAAATCTGAAATATATTTTTCCCATATGCTGCAAACGACCTATCATCTCTGTTCTGTGGAGACAATAAACATACTTTATACAGTAATAGGTAATATTGTGCCTCATTCCCAATTATGTAATACACAAATTCACTGACACTAAAGGATGCTCTGCACGTGGGAGGGCTTGTGTCATGTAGCAACTGTCCTCCTGGACTGAGGGCGACAGGTGGGTGGTTATCTCTGAGAGGGAGGATAACATCTGTTTAAAAGAAGAGAACACAAGGAGAGACATTATCAAACACAGGTTGTCTCATCCTATATATGTAACAAGCCGATAACAGCTAGGACCCCCTATATTGAAATAAGTTTCCAAACAGTGAGAGCACACCGTCTTTGTCTGTGGTTTGAGTTGGTGTCGCACTGGGGGGTAAAGATGAGGGTGACATCCACCACAAAGGCAGCAGCTCCTCTCCCATGGACGAGGCCATCGGCTGGCGCTCCTCTCGACTCTGTGGTCGACTGTAGCGAAATCGTTCTATGTACCTAGGGGAGCAGTGATTTCTGATTGTTATGTGGAGTCATTCAAACAGTCAAATTAATTACCAACAAGTGAATGCCATTGCTTATAGTTTAAAGTCATATAAATAAGTCATATATGGATAGGAAATTGTATACATTGGATTTTTAACAAGTAAAACCAACCAAAAAATAAAAAAATAAATAAAATGAACTGAATTTATAATTAAAGTCGCTGTGTATTTTGTTATACATTACATTTCCTGGCAGATCGAATTTAAATTCCAAACATCTCTTGCACAAATGTTTAGTGTACTGTCACAAAACGTGAATAGTACTTTGCAACAACTGAATCCTGCTGATCTCCTTGGACAAAGGGCACTCTGGATTTTCCTGCCGGTTTGGGTGTCTCCATGTTAGAAGCGATTTTCGTGTTAGGGGGCGAAGATCCAAGGTCAGTGGAAGGCCAGGATTCTGAGAAAGTGGCTCGTCCATCTGCACTGGGATGGAGGCAGGAGGTAAAAAGCTGTTTAGGTTTCCCAAGATGGTGCTGTTCATCTGGGCTCAAGGAGTCCAATGGTGGTTTGGCTGACTGGTTTGAACGCACGGGACTCAAAGTCTGCAGAAAGCAATTTGTGACGTTTGAGGAAAAAGATATTAGGAATTAGCACAGCAATAAGTGAAGGCAATGGTGCAAGATTGAAAGGGTTGTGCCATTGGTAACGTTCATTCTCAAAATATACCGTTTCTCTCTTTTTCTTTGACAGGCACTGTTTACGGGTAGGATGGTAGTGTGTTTTTCCCAGTGAAGAGGCTGGCTGGAAGGGATTCTTCTTTGTGAACACTGCACCACTGTAAAATCAACATTATTAATACCACAGTGACTTTTGTTTAGGATATCATGCATCAGTGACCTTTAGTTCTTACCTGGATTTCATAACCACTTCGGGACGTCACAGATTATTCATAACAGCATGGAGGACAAGACAGGCAGGTGGGGTGGGTTTCATTAAGGAGCTGGATGACTTAGAAACATAAGCAACGCCAGAGCACATTGTCCACCCGCCTTCCGGGTTGGCTCAACCTGTAACCATGGAATCAAACGCCACAAGTTTCCCACAGCGTAACAAGTTGAGATGCTGCAGAGAAGATCAGCTGCTTGAAAAGCTGCATCTGTTTCCTACAAGTCCACCGAGCTGTCTAAACACGAGTTTCCATTTGCTTTCACTGACAAATAAAACCCTACTAACAAAAAGACAGAGTCGTATTATTTACTCTTAACGTTATTCGCTGTGGGAAATATAGCCAATGAGCGTTGAGCTTCGCATGACGGACAGTCTATTGGCCCAATCATGAAGAAGAGCGTCACTCCATAAGCACCAATCGATAACTGGGAAATCTACAGCGCGCGGAAGAGGAAAGTCTACTAAGAGCTGCGCACTCGTCAAAACAAAGCTAAGTTAGCACGGTTAAATTTAGCCAGCGAGCTAAGCATTAAAAACAGCGAGTCTATCTATTATATCGCTGTTGGGTGTGTGGAAACCGTCCAAGCCCGGTCGTGGTGCTAATTAAGTTTCGGTTACGTTACAGTTCCGAGCTAACAATCGGTCAGTCAGTCCGGTGAAGCTAAATCGCAGCCGGCTAAGTGGTCGTAAAGGTTTACAGTCTAACCTTTAGCTAGCGAAGGTTAGCAAACAGACGTTCTTACGGGGGGGTGTGTTGCTTAGCAGCAGAGGTAGCTAAGTTAAATTAGTGCCGGCAGTCCTGCCATCACCTAACTCATTAAGTGTTTTGATTACATTAACCGCGGAGATTTCATAAACAGGTGGAGAGACCATGCACCATGTCAAGATCAAGACCGAGAGGCCAGGTGAGCCGGTGTCCCCCCTCTCATGTCTTCTGAATAATCCCGAAATTCTCAGCCAGTCTTTAACCCGCTGACGTCACATTATTATCCTCAAATCGACCCCTTCAAGTCTTTGCCTACTTTATTTGTGATAACACTAGGGCTGTAACAGTTCAATAAACCCATGGTTCGGTTTGTATTGCGTTTTTTTTTTTGTTGTTTTTTTTTGCTCTCCAGTACGGTTTCAGTCTGGTTTGTTCTAATCGTGAGGGAGGAAGAAAAACACTACTATTTCATACGTTCATTGTATTTTGTTGTATTTGCAAAATAATCTTATGATCACAGAATACAATCAATAAATATTCTTTCAAAGGTAAAAGGCGGCTTAGACTATTTAGGACAGACTTAAAGATACTTTCAGTACATTCTTTAATTCATCAGCTAAGTGTGTGGCTCTCATACAGTTGATGTGTTTATAACACTTTGTAGGGTGTATCTATTTTGTTTTTTTGTGGTTTGGTTTTGCACAATGTTGAGCTGTTTGATTTTTTTTTCACAGTTCGCTTTGACACCCCTAGTTAATGCAGTGGTATCTCAAATTCATAGGTCACTGCTGAGATGTCAGTGCATATGAATGCTTCTGTGTTAGACAGTGCCCCTTTTCATAGCTGTTTGGTATTGTTAGGTGCAAATGAATAGATTAGTAACCATTGTTCTTGCTGAATAATTCCTAACATTTATAACTAATTGCAGATTTAGAGGGGAGTGCTGCACGCAGTCGTTTGGATGCAGTGTTGCAGGTTCTGGTGGAGAAGAGTGAGAGTGAAAGGTTTGTCAAATCTGCGTTAGATTTTTAAACACCCCTTTGCCCATCATGGTCATTTTCCAGTGAAGCTAACGTGACTGTGTTTTGTACAGGGAGCAAAATGAGGATGATTCTGGAAAAATTGCGACAGACTCCTTAAGCAAGTATGCTTCCTTCATTTGAATTTCAGGGATTTATAAAATTTGATTAAATATTTAGAACACCTTAGAGTGTGCTTTAAACTAAGGTTGAAATATTGTAATTTTTACATTATGTTATATTTCATTTGTTCTCAACAGGGATTTGTCTCCATCATCTGCAGGGAAACGGTAAGTGTCTGTGTCGGTAAGATACAACTTAGTATAAGCTGAAGTGTCTTTTGTGGGCTTTCTGGACATGTCAAAAAGTCCTTATTCTCATGCTCATTTTTTTGTAGGCCATCAACACGGTTCCCACAACACCGCAGGAAGAAACGAAAAGAGATGGATGAAGGCTTACCAGAGAGCAACCAGCATAAGCAAAGTAAATATTGGTGGAATCGTTATCTATCCATCCATCATATTTATGTATTCTTTTTTCATATCAACGAGGCTGGAGTCTGTTCCAGCCCTTAAAAATTATTCATAGGGAAGTCAGACTGGATGGTTCTTGTCTTTGTAGCTCAGTTATTGTCAACTTACTTTTTTTTTTCACCTCTTCTGCCATTTCATTCCTTTCCTTCCGGTAACTTCCACTTCGTTACCTTCTTTTTTCATCAGATGCCTACATCATTAAGTTGTTTGATCGCAGTGTGGATCTTGCTCAATTCAACACCAGTACCCCTCTGTACCCTATCTGCCGGGCCTGGATGAGAAACAATCCTTCTGTTCGAGAACGAGCTGTGTCTCCAAGTCCCGATCACAGCATGGGAGAGGAAGAGGTGAGGCAGTAGCAGTGAAAGAATTAGGATGACTAACCATTTCAGTGTGTTTAGTTCTGTGTTTGTTTGTTTTTGGGATTAAAAAGCCACTTTAGTGTTGCTGATGCCATAGAATCTCTTACCAACTTTAAGGTTCCGCTTTAACATATGCATGCACTTTGTTCCAGATTAGCCAAGCAATGCAAGCATAAATCGTTTGCAGCCTCAAAATTCCTTCAATAAGCTCAAAACTCACACTTTGAGTCTTTGGGCTCTAGTTTTGCAGACCGGGCGAGGCGGAGGCAACTGGGTATGGCCAAGTGGATTTTTGCAAGTTTGGCACGCCGTGCGTCGTGGCGCAAATACTCCGCCGTTCCTCCTACCGGCGCAAGGGAGGAGAGAAGGCGTGGAGTGGGTTTGACACAGCCGATTCACTTTAAACCAATCAAATGAGCCCCTGTCCTCGCCTGTAAAATGCGCTGCGCGAAGGCGCCTCACAGGCAGGTTTCCGGAATGTCAGGCACATTAACAATGCAATAAATACCCACAAAAACCACTATTCAATGCTACTATCTCAATCAGCACATAAATTTATCTCCATATCGACTGTCCCGTCACAACTGATGTCAGATCAAAGGAGACTGGCACCGTTTGTGCTGATTGTGAGGTTTTGGTGATGTGTGTGCACTGCCTGCCTGTCAGCCAAACTTCCACTACACCGGCTCCGCTCTGCCTTTTGGCACGAAACTGTTGCTGCGCCAAGCTGAATGTGTCGACACCTCCCCTTGCTGCGCTGGTCCAAACTACCTCTGCACGGGGTGCGCCTCACTGCGCCACCTGCGCTGCGCCGGGAAACTAGAGCCCTGTGTGTCTACAGCTAAGACATAAAGGCATATATCTTATGTAACAGTCTTTAATCCATATGAAATCATGAAATGCATACCTAATTCCTCTTCTGTGTAGTACTGTAAGTGAGAGGTGTACATTGTAGCCGTTCATTGTGGTATCCCTTCTCTTTTGGTATGCTTGCAGCACAATTCTGAAGCAGTACTGCATTGCTGCATTGCTTAACACAAGGTTTAGGGGGCACTAATCGAACTTAATGAAAAATGCAACAAAGTAACAACTTTAAATCTGAATTCTACCAAGGAAGCGTACTGTTGGTGTGAAAGCACCCTAAGATAGTAAAATAGTAAATCACCTGCTTAGATTTGGCTTAGTTTTGGCTTAGTTTCTGGTCTAACTGCTTGGCTTAGTTTCTGGTCTAACTGCTCATTTGTTTCTTTATCAGGGCAATAAAATACTCCAGTCATTCATGTGGTACCTGAACCCCAGACAGGTGTTTGATCTGAGCCAAGGTGGACCTAAGGAGGGGTAAGACATACACGTACAGGTTACACCTCTAACACATACAAGTTTGCATTTGTTATACTGTCAGTGCTCACATTAGATACGTTTAATTGTTTTAATCAGTGTTCAGGATTATGATGGTATGCATGTATGTCATGTATCTCCTAGGCTGGAGCTGTATCGTAAAGTCCACAACCTAAGGATTCTGGCCTGTGGAGGAGATGGAACAGTGAGTAGTTATATTGGTACACATGTATACATTCTTGTCTTTCTGGTTTTATAATGACATTATATTAATTTTTACAGCCTTTCCCTAATCTTAACCACAACCAGCACATGCCTCACCCTAGCCGTAAAGGCAGAATGAGTAGGATTTGTTGATTGCAGTTTGTAAACACAACACTCAAAGTCGGCCCCTCCTTCCCGGCTAAGCTAACCGCCAGCAGCAAGTTTTCATTTCCTAGGATGCCGATAGAATGAAATGTCTGCTCAAAATGTAACGTTGCTAAATTTGGTTAGCTGGCACCTACCTGTCCAACAGAGAACAGGTCAACACTACTGTCGTGGAATTCTACAGCAAAAAACGAACAGTCAGATGGTCTTCAGGCCTTTAATGCTGTGACAGCAGGAGAATCATACACACCAAAGCTTGGAGGTAGATTGTCAATGTGACAGAGGTGACAGAAAGCTTTTAAAGTCTTCAGATTTTACATATACTTTGCATGTCTTACATAGTCAATTAGGTAATTAAGCAATAAAAACTTTCCAGAAACAAACCGAGCTAATGAACAGGTCTAGTCGTAAATTCCAGGGAAGTAACTGATCACCTCTAAATGAGATAAGCTGGTAGAGGGTCTGATCCATTGCAAATACCACCAGTTTAACTCTGAGGTCATACAAAGGCTAACACAATACATGATTTTAATGATAAATTCCTTCACAACTACGTCGCTCTTCATCCTCATCCTCTCCATCAGTGCTCTGCAGCGGGTGAAAGCCAACCCCAGATTCACCCTCGTTGTGGAACAAGCTTTGTCCACTTGGTCCAATTATAACCACACCTCCATCAAGACTGTCATACTTACATTGATCACAAAACCGGACTGGCTGGACCGGGAGGAGTGGCCAGGAACCGTCAATATGGTTGCCTGTTTGTTGCGGGACCACCCCATTAAAAAAATAAAACAATGAAACAATAAAAGCACTTCACATGTCTATGTGTCATTTATATATTAGTACAGTGACATTACTGTATAATAAAGAGTTGTGCAAAGAGTGAGACTACATGGAAGGGAAAGTTTTAACATTATGTAAAATCCCCAGTAACATTTAAAGACTGCCTTTAAACATCATTTAATCCCCCTGGCTGTTGGAACATTAAGGGGTTAAAAAAGAAACAATCCATAAATAAATATCCAGATTAAGGAGGATCTTATTCTGGAAAATATTACATTTTCACATTGAACTGATAGACGTACCGTCTATCAGTTTTGATATTTGGCAGTCTTGGACATGTACATAGGGTGCTAAATATGCAAAAGTACTGGTAGACTAGCTTGAATATTTTTTGATTGTTTATGTTTGTGGACCCAAAAAAAGCATTGAAATGTGTGTGTTTGTGTGTGAATTTAGGTGGGCTGGATCCTGTCTTGTCTTGATGAACTGGCATTGAACCCTCAGCCCCCTGTTGCTGTGTTACCACTGGGGACAGGAAATGATCTTGCCAGGACCCTCAACTGGGGAGGGGTGGGTATCCACACGCACACACACTCATCCACTATGTAGTCAGTGTATTCACTATAAATACGGTGCACCTGTGGTGGAAAAAAGGTATTCAGACATAATCATGGGTGGACTGGCCATCGGGCACTCCGGGCATTTGCCCAGTGGGCCGATGTGTTATGTGGGCCGACAGTCCCCCGACATTTTTAAAAAAATTATTATTATTTAAATAGCTGACCGGCCCATACAACCAGTAGATCAGCAGCCCGACTGGCACTGGGCTGGCCCAATCACATTGCTAAACAACCCCTTTTTGCGTAGTTTGGTCCTGCCTGCATAATGATTTCGGCAAATAAAATCATTGCAAGAGTTTGTTTACTAACCACCGGGCCGGCCCTTGAGACACGCTGCTCTGCGGCCCATTGGTTATTTTTCTTCACTGACACGGGGCTGGCCCGATCATATCACGAGCCTTTGGCTCGGTGCGCCGTGTGCAGTGCAACGCGGGTCGACCGTTATCTCATAGGATCTACTGACATGGAGAGAAAATGCAAAGGTGGCACAGAAAAAGAGGAAAAAAAGCGACTGCCAATTTTCAAACCGATCGGACTTTTTCACTTTCGGAGTTTTTCGTAATTTATCAACATGAACGAAGAATAAGCCCAAACAATATAGAAAAAACACAGTCCGCGATGGCAGAGCGGATAGTGGCTCCGTCTGCCATGTAGGAGGCCAGGGGTTCAATTCCCCACCTGGACAAGAGTGTATTTTTACTTTATTACCTCACTTTGTTGTTAACCATGACAATGACAATGAATTATTCTGCCTGTCATTGGCTAGATGACACACACAGTGGCATTTAGGGTTTCTGTAATTTTAATTTCTGTACTCTTTTTATGAATTTGTAACCCAGGTGTTAAATTATTATTATCATTATTATTATTGTTATTATTATTTTGCCTTGTTGTTGTTGTTGTTGTTTTTTTTTTGCCTTTTTTTAATGCCTTGTTCTAACTTTATGGGGAGATATATATACCAAAATTGAATCAGATTCAGATTTAAACAAGGATTTGTGTGGTATACTTTGTTAGTCGCCATGACCTTCCTATGTGCAGTTTGGGCTCATTCTCCATTCATGTTGATAGGCACCTGCACTTACCAATCTGAAATAGATGCCCAAAAGGCGTTGGCCAGCTGTGGCCTGTTCAATAGAACTAATTGCATGGCATTATGATTTTAAAGAGTTGCACAGTTGGTATACACATTTAAGAGAGCAAAAAGACCGGAAAGGTGTGTGTTATCGAATGTGGTGGGCCGGTCTGGTCCAAAATGCCCGGGCCAATTTTTTTGTCCCAGTCCGCCCCTGGACATAATTTCAAGCTGCTCTGTGAATTTTAACAGTTGGCCAAATTTTTTATTGAGTATTTTTTTTTCTTCTTAGGAATCAGTATTTAGTTGGCTGACTACTGATTAATCAATATTAATCTGGAGGCATAAGTATGCATCAGCTGTGACAGCCTATTCACTCCAATATTATTTTCCAAAATAAGAAATGTTTTCTAAAACAATACTCAAACAGTCAGATGGATGGACAAACTGACTGACAAACAGATGATAGAATGATAGGTAGATAGATAGATAGCACACAAACTAATTGATATGAATTGATACAGAGAGTTAACTCCTCTATAGAACTGAGCAACTGGTGGCTGATTTCAGTCATTAGAAGAATAAAGGCAAATCTTTTTGAAAAAAAGATATGAGAGAGATATGCCCCATGCAAGATAAAAATTCACTTGCTGGTTGTGCTACAAGAAAGGCCATAGGGTCACCAAAATTGGCAGGTGCTGGTATGCTTTGGGTCATGAGCTGTTCCTTTCATTCTCCACACTTTTCTCTTCCCGTCATTCTGGTACAAGTTCATCTTCGTTTCATCTGTCCAAAGAACCTGTTCCAGAATCAGGCAGGCTTTTTTAGATGTTTTTTTTTTTTCCCTCAAAGTCTAATCTGGCCTTCCTGGTCTTGACTGTGACACCAGTGGTTTGCCCTAGAGCTCTCATATTCTGCCTGAACCTGACCCGACTAAAATTTATGTGAATTGGGTGGGTCGGGTCGGGCTTCAGGTTCTGTGGGGGATTTTTTTTTTTTAAATAAAGAAATAGAATTATGTGTTGTGTTATTGATTATGACGTTTCATTTTTATGTGACTGGTGGAGAGTGAGAGACTGGATTGGATTTGGAGGCTAAACTTTCAGTGACAGACAGACAACCAGCTGTGCGAGCGCAGCGCAAAAAAGTGAGAGAGAGTTGCAGCAGTAT
>OMLB01063206.1:27162-43143 GCA_900302555.1 Myripristis jacobus | reverse complement strand
GCGAGTGGGAATGTAACTTCTTGTAGCAGTTTAATATAATATTGCAGTACCTCATTTGTCAAGCGTTTTTGGGTTTTAGCTCATGATCTTATCCAGAGAGACCTAAAAGGAGTAGGCAGTGAAAGGGTCACTCTCACGCTCAAGGAAGAGACACATTTGTTCTTGTGGCAGTCAAACCTATGATCCCTCAGACTTGCACCTTGAGTTACAGGACAGTTCTCTCTATAGAGCCAACCTACTGCCCCAACACCTCCATGTCCCATTTGGGTTAGGCCTAATGAATTGTATAAAGGAATTATAGTTGCAAAAAACCTGAGAACGTGTGGGGGAATTCACACATATATTGACACACCTATGTCCTAAATTTGTAGATAAGTAAAGGATTTACCAAGGTGCAAGTAAACATTTGTATGAATGCTGAAGTTTCCTCCACTATATTTATTAAGCCTAAGGTAGTTTGCAAGTGTGCAGATCTGTTTAATTGTGGATTTGATTGGTTTGCCACAGCAAAGACATCAGCTGGGTGGGCAGTAAAAAAAACGTACAGTCTTTTAACATTAACCTTTAAAAAACAAACAAAAAAAAGAAAATAGAGGAGTCCACTTATTAGAGTGCAGATCTCTGTCAGATGTATTTCTCGTTTCTGGATTATATGCTACCCTATGTGCTGAGCAAAACCTTGTAGAGACTCGGAAGCTAATTGTATTGTCAGATGTTTCAAATATAATACAGCATAGCATGAAGATTATATTGTAAAACTCCCAGAGCTTCTCAAGATGAACTGTTTCTTTTTGGCTCTCAAGAGGGGTGATTCATGGTGTAGTGTGCTACTTGGACACAAACTGGGGACTCATCACTCGGGTGAGGGTGTCTTATGATTTAAGACATAAGACACAAAACACTAACAACAACACAACACATGCCTTGGATTTTTTTTCCGCGATCGGAGTGAACATGACCACAATTGGATAAAAAATATTGGCTGATAGGCCCAGTAGTTTCCGAGGTTACCTCCGGACAGACACATAGACAGACAGATACACAAGACCGAATGCATGATCCTCTCCAGGCTACACCTTAAATAAAAATGTCCAAAAAGGCGAGAATATGCTCAACCAGTCTTGTCACCATGATAATAGTAGATGTATGGTAACCAGAAAGTTAACGTAACATAGCAAAGACAAAGTGATGAGACAAAAATAGAGCCACTCTCTACAATGCTACAAAAATGCAAATGCAAAGTATGCTATTAAATACCTCTGACTGCAATAGTGCTGGTGCTGTTACAGCCCTCGCAAGAGTGTGTGGGCGTCATGAAACACCAAGCCAACTGTCTGCTGTGTGAATGTGAGTGAGAGCGCCAAGCCTAATTTGGTCAACACCAGGAGAGACAGGGTCAGGAGGTGTATGGGGGGAGGAGAGGGAGAGAGGGAGAGAGAAAGCCAGCCGGGCAAATGTTGCCGTCTTTATCAGACAGGCAGTAATGTGGTACTGTCAACATCTGATGACACCCTTTGGTAACTGTTACCATGGAGAGGCAAAGATTGGGGCTGCTATAATCAGGCCTCCTCCCGAGAACAGATGGAACTGGGAAAGCAACAATATTGATGGAGATGATTTGGCGCTGCGTTTAGCCTCCCACACAATGCTGCACTGGAAATCCTGCATGGAGATTGATGTAGACTAAACTCAGACTGATCCATCGGTTTGCTTGTATTCTTGTTCTATTAAAATCCTGAGCTCAGGCAGTCATGGATGTGAGGCAGTTTGTTTGATTACATATTTATTATAGAATTGAACAATACATTCTGGATGGGAAACCTTTAAACCTGGACTTTTGTCACATTCCGTCGTGTTTAGCAAAATATGTTTCATGTCTCTTTGAGGAGACACAGATCAGCATACAGTTAGGTATGCACTTGAGTCATGCCTTGATTACTCCATTTCAAATCCACTGGTGTGGTGTACAAGGGCAAAATTATAAATATTGTGTCACTGTCCTAATACTTATGGACCTAACTGTACATATGTTTTCACAGTACTCCCCAGGGATTGTACAGATGTTACTGTAAAATACAGAATTACATTTAGCCTACATGCTGCAGAAACATGACAGATTCACTGTGTTATGGATGTGACACAAAGGGGGACAAGCTTCGACACTATTTGAAACTTGAATTTTCAAGTCCAGTATAGACAGATTGATTTTTATAATATGCAAAAGGCTTGCACAGATACAAAAAGAATGGTGTTGATTGTTTTGTTTTTTTTTTTTAAATACTTGCAGTTTCACTAACATTATTGCAGACAAGCCCCTCAGCACCACCACATACCACCAACACAGATGTGTACAGTTCACATGCTCTAAATGGCAACACTATCAACAGTGAGCCATCTAACCTAGATAACCTGAATCATGTGGTTTAATTTTGAGCTGTCCCTTCATAAAAATAGGTATTTATTTGTTTTGAGTGCACACTGTTAACTCATTTGCAAACAGGATATATGTTGCACTCTTTCTGCACTCTTACAATAAATTAAATGTAGAGGCTCCTCACTGCTAGAAAAAAGAATCATAGTTATTGCACAGTTGACCAGTTACCGCCAATTTCCATATACCGTGATATAAATATCCATGTGCAAGCTATTCTTGAACACCTACTCAAATTGACTTTGGACTGGATCCAGGAGGGATCCACTGCTCTCGCATCCCCCACTCCAAGGTCTCCATGGTGGAAACATCTCAAGTTGCTGTCCTAAGGAAGTTGAAAGACTGTAGAGTCTCTGGTGTTTTGTGTTTCTGGCTTTTCTGTAGTTACTTTGGTGGTCCTCAAACATCTGAAAACTGAAAACAAAACATCTGAACTGAATGTCAGTGTCTCATTTCTTTGATATGTGTCTGTCTCTCAATCAGGGTTCAGAGAATGAACTGAAGGGAGACAAGGATGGTGCATCAGACAGTGAGTCGAAGACAGACACAGGGGTCCCAGAGGTGCCAGTCCCACCTGATGACACCCCTGAGGTTTTGAACAAGGCTCTGTCTGGACTCTCCTCACGGTAGGCCTTCTGCTCAAGGGGAAAGCATAGTCTAGAGGATCTGCAAAAGTAAATGCCCCCTACTTACAATGTGTAGAAATGTATGAATGTAAAGCAGGATGTTGCTTCTAAACACAACGCTGCTCAGTAAGCCATCCCTGAATAAATCATGGGTGGTATAAAATAATGAAAATTATTTGTGACAGTCTGATATTGTTCAGCTTTCTCAAGAAAACACAGTGATTTGCCTCTCCAGTTCAAACACTTGATGGTTCAGTTCATACAGATATGAGACTTCTTGCAAATTCAGCTTCAACAAAGAGAAAAGTACAAAAAACTGAACAATGAGCAGTGCAGGTTGCTCCTTTGATTAAAAGCAGTATAAAGTGTGAAGCAGGTGCTACACAGTTACACAAAAAAAGACTTGTGCAGTACAAGAAAATAGTTATTCAAGCAAGTGTGTGTGGGCCAAAAAAGACCCCTTTCGTGCTGCAAAGATTGCTTTAAGAAAACATGAAATGTCCTGAACACATAAAAGGTTCACAGGGCAAAAACTGCACTTGTCAACACAGCCATTTATGACCTCTAACACGGTATGAAAATAGATTTTGAAGTGGCACCCATGTCGTTGCATCTTCAAGCACATTGACCAATGATGTTTTTTATAGTTGCATTTAAAAAAAAACCCATCAGCTTCTCACATAAATGAGCAGCACTGAAGCAATGTTTAACAGTATCACTCTAGGTTCTTTTTCTTGACTTGATTATACTATGACTTTACGTCATTATTGTTCCAGATATAACCACTTAACCTAACCAAAGAACACTTGTTCTACTGGATATACATCTCAGCACTGCTCACAAGGGAAGCAAAAAGCCTACACCGTGATGTATGATACATAAGAAATGAATACGCCTGCACACAAAGTTTGTCGTCGCGTAAGCTGTATAAATCCCTGATCAGTAGGACACAACATAGTCTACAAGTTATAAAAAGTGAACACCATGCTGTTTCTTTGTGATAGTCTATTGATCTACTGCCCACAGGAAGGCCAAAGTGCAGGGTCACCCGTGGTACAACATCCCAAGAGCAGGGAGAGATTTAATGTCTTGCTCAACAATGCTTTAGCAAGACATGGGATTGTGGAGAGTCGAGTTTGGGACCTTTGAGTCTTTGTAACTGTTGCCCATCTCCCTTGGCTCACACAGGACATTTGATTTGTTGGGTCAACTTTTTACTCTTGGGCGATCTGTGTTTTGAAAGTGGATTGAATATCTCAGTTCAGTGAGTCAAACAGTTGGTTACTGTATGTTTGCAGGCCTCTGCGTTGTTTCCTCCTTTTAACAGACATTGAGCTGATATGTGTGTGTTTCCTCTCAGATGGAAGAACTGGTGGGTACGAGGGATCCTCACCCTAGCTATGATCTCCTTCTTCTTCTTCATCATCTACCTGGGCCCCATGGTGCTCATGATGATTGTGAGTACAGACAGGATTTTTTTTGTTGTTTGTTTAACCACATCCAAACAAACACACTGCTGCACATATCAAAATCAAGGTTTTTGTTTTGAGACATGACTTTCTCCAACATTCAATATATTAATACATTAAGAAATTAACTGTAGACTGAAAGAAGCAAATTTATACCCCTTCTCCATGGTTGGTGAATGTCATTTCAAGGAATGTAGGAAATTACGAACTGAAGTATAAGACAAGACAGGTTGAGCAAAATTGTGTACACCCTTTGCTCAGAGAGGTTTGCTTCTTTTGGAAGTGCAGCTGAAGGCTGGTAAGCTAAAATAACTTACACCTGCATTTACTATGTACAGTTCCACATCCTCCATTTCGTCAGCCAGCAGAATGAACAAGACAATTCTTGCAGCACATATACAGGATTTGGTCAGTGACCAGTTGTGTCACAGCTGCCATCACTGTAGAGTTTTTGTTGTTTACTTGTCATAAAGTGAATATAAATATCCAAAGTAGTGAACACTGCTCTTGCTCTACAGGCAGAGCTAAACCTTTCATAGTCTCTCACACTGGCAGATGGAAGAGGGAGTCAATGACAAATGTAGAAATCACTTCCAAAATGTTCATCAGTGATACATAAACCAATTATGTCATATCATAAATATGGCATAATTGGCATAATATTGATGCTGTATATTAATGTTTAAATATACTACACATAGCACCTTGGTTCACCTTCCTAACATACAAAATGATTACTCTTGTTGTCGGTGAATTCACAGGCAATATGCCTCTGACCCATCTCTTGTCTCTAAGACAGAGAACACAGCTACAGTCACAATACACACACTTAAGACAGTTTGTCTTTGCCGTGTAGTGTGTGACAACACATTGTGTGTTTCCCTTTATAGGTACTCTGTGTTCAGATCAAGTGCTTCCATGAGATCATCACCATTGGTTACAGTGTGTATCACTCGTACCACCTGCCCTGGTTCAGAACGTTGAGCTGGTGAGGGGACACACACACACACACACACACACACACACACACACACACACACACACACACACACATACACATACACATACACATACAGAGCATGACATTCAGTGTGTCCTTGGGTAGGGAGTCACATTCATGGTGATGGCAGGGATGGCTGTCAGTCTGCCATCTTGCACCTTTTATATTGCCAATAACTACAGCAATCACAAGAAAATTGTCAATATTTGTAATTGTATCCATTTAGGTTTTCAGTTGGCTAATCTAGTCTAAATACAGACCAACAATGAGGCACAGTTAATATT
The DNA here is from genome assembly GCA_900302555.1 of Myripristis jacobus. Taxonomy (NCBI): domain Eukaryota; kingdom Metazoa; phylum Chordata; class Actinopteri; order Holocentriformes; family Holocentridae; genus Myripristis; species Myripristis jacobus. Next base: position 37,333 of record OMLB01063206.1, on the reverse strand, counting down.
AAATTTGTGGTTCTAATGATAACAATTAGAAGTGTTTCCAACAGACTGGTTTAACATTGTAGCTGTCGTGATCTGATGGTGTGATCCAGTCTGATGCACTGAGACACTTCAACAGAAACACTGGCTTGAGCGTCATGCTGCTCTTCAGTAATAGTCCTCTGTGCTTCTGTAGTGACTCTTTGTGATGCACAACCTGATTTTGACAGGTCTCTTTATAATTTCAGCTCAACATCCCATGTTCTTGTTCAAGCCAGCAACCCTTACAGCCAGCATTGCAAAGCACTGTTTTGCAGTATACCGTTCATGTAGTGCTCGTGTAGCACTCGTTCCAAAAGTGCGTGCTCTGGAAAAGCATGTGTTATTGCCTTCGAAAACTGAAAGTTAGGAGCTTATTCAATTTTCACTTTTAATTTGAAAATTGAATAAGCTCACAGTATTCCACAGGTCATTTCTTAACACACTGAGGAAGACAAAACATGTTTGAAAGGGATGCCAAAAAATTAACATGTCCTCTTTTCCCAAATAGAAAACTAAAGAGTAATGCTATGGGTTGTTGGCTTGATAACATGAGCAGAGATCATGAGTAACCTGTCAAAAAGTGACCCAGAGAAATCGCTGTTAATCAAGATGTCCAACTGTGAAACTCGGGTGACAATTTGGTTCAAATGAAATTCATTAATGTATTGAATTAATACTGTGAGAATTTCTCAGCCAAGGCAGCTGATAGTTCTTACTAAGTCAGGCCACCTTGGCTATAAAACTATAAAACATTATAATAGCTCATGTTCTTGTTTGCTGCTTTCTTATTTTGTTGTCTTATGTTTCATTTTATTGCAGACTTCCTGAGGTTTGTTCAGTGACCTGAATTCACTTTCCACCCTAGATTTAGATTATTAAGCCAATCAGAAAATAATAGCAATAATATTGTAAATTGTCAGCTCTGTTAGTAAATATTAAGTTTAGTTTTAGCTCTAGTGGCATACAGATGTCCAGTGTGGTAGTTCAGTTGTCACTTGACATTCACTAAGCTGTGAAAAACCATTTGGAAAAAACAACTATATGCCACGTTCAGTCAGTTATGTTTAAATGACAAAACCTCTGTCTTTAGGACATGCATGCATCTGGGGAGAGTTTACTGAGCGTGCATGCTCTTTTCAGGTGCACGCATTCCTGTTGGATGGAGCACAATTTATTGATACATGTTAAATATCTTAGTGCCCGAGATCTTTAGTTTTTCCCCCGACAAACCCTAATGCTATTTATAACAGTCTCTACTAAACATGGAGGCAAAGCACAACACTTCCCTTGGTTTTTCTGCAGCCTTACTGAATGCAGAGTGCAACTTTATCGTCACTTCTGGAGCTGTGACATGTGTACATTTGCTTGAACAATCCCCCCCACCCCTCCCACAGGTACTTCCTGCTGTGTGTGAACTACTTCTTCTATGGTGAGACGGTGACAGATTACTTCTTTACTTTGGTGCAAAGGGAGGAGCCGCTTCGCATCCTCAGCAAATACCACCGCTTTATCTCCTTTGCCCTCTACCTCACAGGTACAGAGACTGCGTTTGAAAAATAAGCCCCTGACAGTTCATCCACATGCCATCATTTCTTCTCAGACAAAATTCTGTGGTCTTTTCATAATTTTTAGTGGTTTGCCAACTTGGAGAGAGTTTGTTTAACTGTCCACCACACCTGTTAAACAAATAATGTGGAGAAGAGCCGGGTACAGAATTGAGTAATTTCCTGCAGTGTGTGCCAGCATTTGCCACAGTTATTTTTAAATGTTGAAAACATGTCATGCAATTGTGTGAATGGGCCAAATGGGCTCAAATATTCTCTCAGTCTCTCATTCTGTCTTGATTCATCTGATGTTGGTTATATAAGGACAACATTTTAAAGCTATGCTAGTGCTATCCTACATGAACACATTCGACTGCACAAGAAGTTTAACAGTTTAAGCAGTTATGGTCTACCTGAAACTGTCAAAACAGAAGACAGGTTTCTTTACATGGCTTTTTGGTACAACTGAACCCTCTTGGCCATACTTAAAAGGCAATAGAGTCTCCTAGTGACAAGAGCAACTGTTCTGTCGTCAGAAAGTCCCATTATCAGGTCACTGGCTCACTTCAGACTATGTACCCACAAATGGGACAGGTAATTCATATATATTGGATTAAGTTAGCTACTTCACAGTTATTTTAGTTATTAAGCACACTTTTTAAGAATTTTTTTTCTTCGCTGCTGTCTGACAGTCACTCAGCGGTGCAGGATGATAGCGGATGCCAAACAGGATGTGGTAAGGAAGGAAACACACTAACTGTCTGCCTCTTGCCTGCCAGTCTCAAGGTGAAACTGACTGGCCCATCTGTCACGCGCAGCCTCTTGGTCTGTGCTCTTAAAATCAGACGGGGATACACAGATGCTGGCAAGTGTAGGCTTTTAACTAATAGTGCCATGTGTGGGGGGAAAAAAGGTCAAACCCGCAGTCCTTCATCATGACAGAAATTTAAGAACTCGCTGTGCCCTAAATGTCAAGTGGACCCTGCAAAAGAGTGAATGACAGGTCGACATGTTTACAGATGACCAGCCGCCTGGCTAACCAGACTATGATTTGATTTGATTTCTTTAATCCTATAAAAGCACCTTACTATCTGCTTTACAGGACCCTCGCCTCAGTCTTGCATAGAAAAAGAATGATTCCTCTAATCCTGAGCTTCTCGCTGCACATTCATGATGAGTTATATATAGGTCAGTCTAAATTTAGTGAGAATTGACCAAAGATGGCCTGGATTATGAATTAATTAATCTCCTCCTCCTTCTAAGAAATAAGGTCCTCACTAGTTGCCAAACATAGCACTCATTTCTTGTCTCGGTGTTGCAGGTTTCTGCATGTTTGTGCTGAGCTTGGTGAAGAAGCACTACCGCCTTCAGTTCTACATGGTGAGTGGCTCCCGGGCTCTCCCTGGCCTCCTGCCTCTAGCCTGCTACATTATTGATGAGGCTTACTCATTTGCAGGCCATCAGTAAATGGAGAACTGGGCCAGAGATTGCTCCAGCACCTCAGGGGGGAATAAGACTACAGAGCCAAACTACACTGAACTCAACTGTACAACACTGGCAGTGTTAACTAAAAAACAAGTATCATGAATGGTCCTGTAACTGGAGAAGTGGGCCAGGGATTGCTCTAATCCAGTATTACAGCATCACTCCTCCTTATAGGGGGAACAAGAAACTGAGTCCAAAGTGTTTTGAATTCATTTGGTGAAACAGAAGGCTTAGCATCAGGAGCAGTGCTGCAAACAACAGTGTAGCATGAAAAGTTCAGGCCACAGTAAGACATTTTAAGCTTTGCACTGAAGGGCAAATAGGCAATTATTCAACTCCTGCTGAGTCCAGCTCTGAGCTCTGAGTTTAGGAAATGGCAGACACAGATGCTGGTCATGCACACAGCAGCTGCGTATGTTCTGCACCTTACAACAGCACATCCAGTCTGTAAGGAGCACTTAACTTGCATTACTACATGTAAAATGCCTTACGAAAAGGCAGCACAGGCATTGAAATATGTGTTTCTCTTTGCTCAGCGCTTGCACTTGCACAAAACCACTTTCACTTCACTTCGCACTTTGCAGAGCACACACCCTTTTCCAGCTAAATATTCACACAGTTACACACTCCCAACAAGGTCTTGAGGACATTTGCAGTCTTTCGCTGTTAGTTACTGAGGACGACTACTTCAGTCACTGTTGATGACGGCAACAAGTTACGCATTCAGTTGACCCATCCAGATATTCTGACCAGGTTGTGGGATGTGAACCAACAACCTTTGCTTCACTAGCCTATTTCTAAAACCTTTTGATTACTGCTGCCCTGAGATTATTTCATGCTGAAACCATTCAACTGCTTAAATTCCCTATCAGCTTGGCAAAGTGGATTTTCTTAAATATTCACCAAAAGAAGATCTTTTACCTTTTTAAAATGCTCTCACATCCAATCAAGAAATAATCATTATAAAGGCTTTATCACTGTCTTATGAATAGCAGCTTCAGTTTTACACTTTGACCATGACTGTAAACAGTACCTGGTCTAGCCTGTCTCTCCGTCATTGTTTCATAGAAGTTTGTGTTTTTCTCCCCAGTTTGGTTGGACTCATGTGACTCTGCTGATCGTGGTGACCCAGTCTCATCTCATCATCCACAACTTGTTTGAAGGGATGATCTGGTAACAAATCTTTATACTGCTTGATTTAACCACCAAAAAAGGCATACTCTCTCTAATAATTTCTATTCTAAAAATATAATTGTTAACACTGTTGTTAATTGTTAAATTGCCATCACTGGCATTAACATTGTTAATTGTTAAATTGTTGACTCTGATGTTGGTTTCTCTGCTCTTCACTCTGCTCTGTAAAAAAAAAAAATGCAACATGTTCTCTGCCTTAGAAAGACGAATACAGTTAATACTGTTTTGTTGGAATAGGGTTAAGATTCCATTACAACAAAAATTAAACCCATAAATTCTTCTAAATTACATACTGTACATCCGATCTTGCTTGTTCCAGAGCATGAATAAGCTTTTTGTCCATTCTTTGTGGGCGTTTTTTCTTCCACAACTGCACTTACTGCTCTTGAGCTTTGCAGGATAGTGCGGGCCATCGGCTAATGCAATTCCATTTTTCCATTTGCCTCATCAAAAGCATGTGAGGGTGATGATACACGCATAATTGTATATAATGGATTCTTTTCAGTGCGTCTCCTGTATCTCAAGTGTGTAATTTGAGGCCTCATACAGTGTCTGTCCGTGATAGAAACTTCTCCTTGTCTGACTAGGTTCATTGTGCCGATTTCCTGTGTGATCTGCAATGACATTATGGCCTACATGTTTGGCTTCTTCTTTGGCCGCACCCCACTCATCAAGGTTGGTTCTGCTGTCACTCTCAGGAACTGCACCAGCCTTACAGGGAAGGATTGTGATTATAACAAGCCATTGTGCATCACCAATAGTGCCCACTTTTAGATTATACAGTTTTTATTTCAGAGAAATTTGTACCTGATAACTGAAAATTATTTTTCACAGTAAAATTTGACCGTTTTGTGAGAGCAAGGTAACGGAGAGTGAAAAGAGTCAATTAGGATGAATTTCGTAAGAGGAGGCATGTTCATTACTCAGTAGGACCCTTCACCTTCCCTGTAAGAGCTTTGATTTTAGTGCCTTTCTGAAGTTGAAGACTGTTTTAAGATATTTGATGACAAATGGTGATATATCAACTCACATCCGCACCCAACTTCCCCCTGCAGCTGTCACCGAAGAAGACATGGGAGGGCTTCATCGGTGGATTCTTCTCCACCGTTGTGTTTGGTATCCTGGTAAGACACAGACTAACACACTCACACTGGTTCATGTCTACACTCTAAACTGCAATGCTAGATAAAGCCTTGTGTTGTTATATCTGTTCATTACCTTGTTTGTTTACAGTGGACATCTTGTTTTAATGCCTCTGGGTTTCCATAGTTGCATGGCTGATATGCTTGATTGGGGAGCCTTACAGTTTTCCCAACACCATACTCATCATTTTAGTTTCAATTTCAAGATTATCTTTATGGAATTTCTGTGTTTGAATAAGGGCTGGGCAATAACACAATAACAATGATTATCGCAATATATTTTCCCTCAATATGCTTCATTTCCTCATTTGTTAGCGTGGAAGAGTTGGACCAGCTGGTTATATTATATAACTAACTGTCCTGACCCCCAACACAAACCCAGGATCAATCAGTTAATCATTTAATCATTCAATCAATCAGTCAGTCAGTCAGTCAGTCAATCAGGCAGCCACCAGTCAAGCAGTCATCAAACAATTCAGCAATCAGCAGACTGATCAGTCCATCACTCAATCAACATTTATTTATGTAGCACGTTTTATACATTAAAGTCAAAAGTGCCTAACTTGGGATAAAAATCAACAAAACACTGAAAAAAGTGAATGAAATGAATGGATCCTGATCCTAATCCAGATTAAAGCATGGCTGAACAAGCAAGTTTAGAGTCGAGTAAACTAAACTTTCCGTAATTCAATACTGATTACCTTCTCTGTTGATTTGTTACGACATGTTTTTCCTCCAAACAGTTAATATGAAAGTGATTTAGATATTCACAATAAATGTGGTTGATTATTGGGGAGCATAGCATGTAAAGTAAGCGTGGATTATTGAAATGGGTAAAGACTATCTGTACCTTTTGATTAGCATAATACTCTTTGCTCTTGCCGGTGTCCTCCCTCCATGGCCATGGAAAGGTGCTGGGCTCTGGGAAGCAGGTGCAGCTGGTGGGACTGTGCTGTTGTTGTTAATGCTGTGAATGCAGACTAACACTTAAGTCTTTTCCTCCCAGCTGTCCTACGTGATGGCAGGCTACCGCTACTTTGTGTGCCCGGTGGAGTTCAACAACGACTCCAACAGTTTCCAGGTGGACTGTGAGCCGACGGAGCTGTTCCAGCTGCAGGACTACGCCCTGCCCAGCGTCTTGGAGTCCCTCACTGGATGGGTGAGACTCACCTTTGTTTCTGTTGCTGTCTTTCTCTGACCGTCTGTCGTTATCCCTTTGGATTAGGCCTGAATAGGATGTATTCAAACTGCTGTATATATGAACTCCAACATTGGCTGTACAAGAATTATTCATGATCTGTCATTATGACAGATACTTATGAAAATCTGGAAAAGTTTCTTTTTACATGTAAATAACAAAGCTTAGGTCACGTGTCATTCAGCTAATACATCTGAATGACCAATGTGAGTTCAGTGACAAAAACACAATCTTAAGCCTGTGATGAATAAGGGTTGGAGGGTATGAAACATAATATATTGGCAAACAGCACCACCAGGTAGGCTATAATTATGTAAGCTGCTAGGTTTTGACAAATGTTCAGCATATATAACACGGCAGACAAAAAAAAAAGTCAAATTCAAGTCTAGAAAAAGAATGGGATTTTAGAATGAAAAAACATGTTTGGAAACCTCGTATCTACTCTCCCACTTTCAGTGGTAAATCTAGTTGAAAGCTGATAGGTCAGTGCTGAGGATGAATGTTTTTGTATAGCTCACCGTTCCTATTCTTCCTCTCTAGCCCACAGTGCGCCTCTATCCATTCCAAATCCACAGCATCGCTCTGTCTGCCTTTGCCTCCATCATGGGACCCTTTGGAGGATTCTTCGCCAGTGGCTTCAAGAGGGCCTTCAAGATCAAGGTACTGTTGGGGAGAAAGGCACAGTGACCAAGGAGATCACGGGAGATTCATGGTGTTGGACTACTCCAAAAATATGAATTCAGCTGAAGATATTTTAACCTTGTATACAGTACAATGTACAGTGTAGCATGTATGTATACATAAGAGACGCTGTACACTTAGTATATCGTGTCTGTTCATGTCTGTCAGCTTTGCACTATTTATGTTGAGTTCACCAAAGCAAACTCCTATCACATGCACACAAGATATTAAAGGTCTTTTGCCCTTTCAGGACTTTGCCAACACCATCCCAGGTCACGGTGGCATCATGGATCGGTTCGACTGCCAGTATCTCATGGCCACCTTCGTTAATGTCTACATCGCCAGCTTCATCAGGTGAAATATTTACCTTTGAACTTTAGCAGGCCACATTGGCCGGTGCAAACTGACATTCACCAGCTAGCTTCACTGTTTTAGAATAGGATTTCTAAATGGCGGTAGGCTGGTATATTTCACAAACCTGGCAATAATCGGATGAGATTATCATAGTCATGTTGCAGACATTAAGATAGATGGATAGTGAAAAATGAGACACTGAGTTGCCAAATGAATGTCAATAAAAATGCAGCCAAAGTATGTCCTGTCCTGTTCAAGGTCAGTATGCTATATGAGAAACCCTGGTGCACTTGGCTCATAGAGTCATTCTGTCTGATGCCAAGCGTCCAAAGGGGGTAAAATTAATCTTTCAAGTTCAAGGCTTGCGCATCATGGTGGGTGTTAGCTGTTTGAGATGATGACATTCAAACATGTCTGTCATATTCAGTCCTTGGTTTTTGCCTGTCGTCAAGTCCCGGCCCTGCTTGCAGCCTTGCACCTGTCTTCAACCAGCGCTTGAAGACAGGTGCAGTCTAATCTACGCTTTCTCTAAAGCCGGGGTGCTAATGAAGCTAACATTAGTTGAAACCTCCTGTTATTCCCCTGCGGCAACACACAGCAGGTGTGAGGACGCCAAGTAAAAAAATGAGGATGCAAGCAAAACAGAGAGCCATTGCATAAGTGTGAGGGGGAAGTTTTAAATTAAACTCTGACTCTCCTTTTGTCCTTGTTCAGCATTTTCACTACCTGATCTATATACAAAATGGCCATTAAAATGGGTAGGTTGACACATTAATGTTAAAGGTTCACTGAGCAAAGTTGCTGAGGGTCAATTTAAGTGAGAACATTTTGATTCAACTGACAAAAAACATGGGATAAGCACTTTGAAGGTTGAGTCTATGTGGTTCTCACACTCGGCCTGACTCGCTGAAAAATGATGTGCTCAATATGCATTTTCTGTCAGTTGCCTCTAAAGGGTACTCTCTTACTTAAGCAGGGTTACATGGTGGGCCTTTAATATGTACATTTCCTTTCTTGGCTGGTAAACATCATTGGCAGGTAATTCCTTTTAGCTTTACTGGCAAGTGAGCCGAAAAGTTAATTTAGTACTCTGGATGTGTGTTTCATTGTGTTTCCTTGTCTCCCTCAGGGGTCCGAACCCCAGCAAGGTGATCCAGCAGCTCCTGGCCCTTCGTCCAGACCAGCAGCTCCACATCTTCAACTCCCTCAAGGCTCACCTGACAGAGAAGGGCCTGCTGCCAGCGCTGGAGGAGGCAGCCGCCTAGAGCCTCCCAGCCCGACACCCGCTGGCCCTGCTGGGGAGGCAGAGAGGAGGGCGGCACCTCAGGGCTCCGACCAGCCCTGGAGCTCGGGGAGACTCGCGGCGCTCGTGTGAGCGAGAACACAACCAAGAGGAAAAAAAACAACAACAACATAAAACTAAAGCCTTGGGTCATTCCATAGTGTTTGTGTGGGTGGATGACAGTTGTGTGTATGTGGTACGTATGTATGGGAGTTACATTTCTTATTTCTCAGTGTTTTTTTTGTTTGTTTGTTTGTTTTTTTTTCTTTCTTCAGGTTGGGTTAGGGAATTACTGTATTGTTACATAATTTCCAAGATAGACACCTATCTATTCACACTGTTGAACATGATGTTTGTCAGCTGTACATTTCTACCTGTATACAGGATATCCTCTATATAGCTATTAATGTTTGTGAATATTTTATGGTACATATTCTATTTTTTAGTTTTGTTTTAATGCACTGCTCTCAACATTGGTCACACTGTATCGTCAACTGCGTAAGCCACCCGGTTTTCATTTTTTTTAAATTTTCTTTGTTGTGGTTGGTTCTATTTATACATAGGCGGTTATATTTTTAACATTTGGTATGTTCTATAATATCCTAATGTGTTTGTCTGTGCCAATTTTATCCAGGAGAAATTTGCTTTGCCATTTATGTGCTCCTGTGTATATGCTTGTTTTTTTCAGTGGTTGTGTTTTTGTTGCCATTCATCATGTCAGAGCCTTCATACCTTGTCAAAATTCACCTGATATCGACACACGGCGCAATCATTGTACGATATGGACGGCTAAATTTGTAGCAAAGCACCATTAGGGATTTGAGGGGAGTGCTGAATCGGTCAGGAGGGAGTTACAAAATCTAGGTCAAGGGTGAACTAATTATCCAGTTAAGGTTAGTGGTTCAACATATCCCTCAAAATCTTGTGTATTATTGTGAATCCACAGTTTTCCCTCACTGTGTTGTACGAATCGAAGCGAGGCCAGCGGACGAAACACCAGCACAGTCCTGTTCAGGTCTCCGAACTGACAAATCACCGTCACTGCTCAGCTTGTTCTAACAGATGAAATCAATAAGGAATCAAGAGCTTTTACTTGGACTCACCTGGCCACCCTGGTCCATTCAGTTAGCACAGAGTCCAGATGTCGTGTACACTCAGTGTAGACACGTTCACCCAGGAAGCAACAGCAGAGGAACTAATGTTACACTGTTTTGTTTTGTTTTTTTAAACTGGCCCACTCTGTTACCTTAAAAGTAAATGCCACTGTTTGGTA
>OMLB01063206.1:2254-15686 GCA_900302555.1 Myripristis jacobus | reverse complement strand
GACATGGGCCAAAAAAAAAAAAAAAATCCAATGATAACTAAATGCAAGAGGGCCTCACACTCACACGTAGAAGAGGAGGAAGAAGAAAAAAAAATACTATTACAACCTTGATATTTGAGTGCAAACAGATGATGTTGACTCTGCTTCTAACAAAATGCTTTGTATTTGCAGAGGTGAGCCAGTGCAAACAGTGAAATCCATTTGCACGCTTATCAGCAGGGCCAGCATTAAGACTACTGCCACAACACTTGTGTATATACTTAATACACTAGTAATACACAGTAACACAGTCAAAATGTTGCTTTACAATTATTGAAGATCAAGGGTCTCTACAGGCAACTAGTTCAGCATCAATGAATTATATTATAAAAGTGAACTATACGATGAATTATATATTCATCTAAGCTTGCTCTTTACGTCTTGGTGATGAGGGTGTAAGGGAGAGATTAAGTGATGTTGTGTGTTTCCTGCAGTGACACAGATGTCCACACAGTGGCGTCACTGCTCAAGCTGTACCTGAGAGAGCTGCCTGAGCCCGTGGTGCCCTGGTCTCAATACCAAGACTTCCTGGACTGCACCCACCAGCTGGACCCCAACAGCACAGCAGTATGGTTACTACAGTTTACTACAGAGCTTCTCTGTCCATGTGTGCACGTGCGCTCCACATGAGCATTCCCTTTTCTCTGAGTGAATGTCTCCTTTGATCTCTTGCCTTTTTCTGTTCCTAGGGTAAAGATAAGCTGGAGAAACAAATTGCGCTTCTTCCGAGAGTCAACTACAACCTTCTCAGCTATACCTGCCGGTGAGCAGACTTTATACCCGAGGGCATAGCAAACAAAATTACAATACTGTACAGCAGTGGATCCCAACTCCAGTTCAAAAGTGCTGCTGTCCCTCTCTTCTACCCCGTAGTTTAATTCCTCGTCTAATTTATCCCTTATTAGATGGTTAAAAACAAAACCAGCACTTCTTGGAGTTCCCAGGACAGCTCTTAGATTACTAATACTGATCACGCACTTCTTGTTTTGCAGGTTCTTGTTTGAGGTGCAGTTGAACTCCAAAGTCAATAAGATGAGTGTGGAGAACTTGGCCACAGTGATGGGGATCAACCTGCTCAAACCTCAGATTGAAGACCCCATCACTGTGATGAAGGGTGAGAGCACTTTGCCCTCTGTTGTACCACAGGCCATGCCAAAGACCGGAGTTGAAACGTGTTGTTCATGTTACACGGCACTTTGAAAAGTTATTAAGACAAACATGTGATTGTGGCATAGCTTGAGCTTGGAATTATAAGACAACAATTGATGGTTTAGGTCAAAATGAGTTATTCATAATGTGTAACCTATTTTTTCTGTGTGGGATGTGAACACTTTAGCAATCCAGTTGGTGAGTGACTGATGAGTAAATTTATTATCAGCATTTTTGACATGTGACAGACTGTGACATGAATTCGCACTCCCTCAGCTTTAGCCACCATGTTAAGTACAATGAAAGACCCTTTCAGAGGAAAAATAACACATCAGAAATTAGAATGGCATATCTTTCAAATTTTCTTTGGCTTTTTGTGGTGGTTGTCATGCATTTAGATACCCTGGAAGATCAACTTTAGCATCATGAAACCAGCACTGATTCTGCTCATGTGATTTTTAAAAGAAAACACAGTGAATGTACAATGCAAGTGATTCTCTCAAGGCCCTGAACACAAGGCGCTTTTATCATTACGTTCTAACATTTTTTTGTCTTCTTTTTCTTTTTTTTCCTATGCAGCGACTCCTCAGATCCAGAAGCTGATGACGGTGTTGATCAGACAGCATGAAGCTCTGTTTCCTCCCTCTAAAGACGTGCTTCCCTCCCCTCCTGCAAAGAAGTCTGAAAGCAAGAAGAAAAGCGCTCCCCGGAGTTTTGTGGGCTGGGAGTCTGCAGAGGTGCGAGCATCTAGCAACAGGACATTCACACTGTGTTGCGCCGGGGAACATGTTGAGCAACATGGCGTGACAACATAATGGTCTATGGAAAACAAGAAGGGACGCATGACAAAATATCCAAAAGAATTCATGTTTAGTCATGCTAGATTGGATCCTTAAAGTTCAGTCTTGCCACATGGGCTTAATTACTAAATTACCAAACCGCAACCTAACCAAAATCTCTGTGAGGCCTGACCACTGATGGTGAAAAGTAGAGTGCCATCGGGAGCAGCTGATGTCACTCCCTGTTGTACTCTTTGGGTGGTGACATCACCTGCCACCACAGACCAAGCTCCCTACTTCCCACGTTTTACCATTAGAGGTCAGGCTTCACAGAGATTTGGGTCTGGCCTTTAGTTACTCTTTGAGGCTGTCTGGCGAAGCTGATCCTCCATGATCATGAAAGCCATGTTTATGTATGAAAGGAAAAAAATAAGTCTAACCCTACTGAGGTTTAGTGACATTATTTCTGCCTCCAGAGCAGCACTGCCTCCAAGAAATGTTTGTATGACTAAAACTCCAATACTTCAACGGAACAAGCTTTCCTGTAATATAATCTCCAACTGTCAATTTTTCCCAGATGGGTGATGCCTCTCTCTCTGAGTCTCCAGAGGAGGAGGAAGACAATGACAGTCCTGAGCCCGATGGAGGAGACTCCAGCCCCCAAAACACACTTCCCGCACCCCTCTCGCCACCTCCTTCGGACTCGTGGCAGGGAAGTCCCCGCAAACGCACCCAGACCCTGCCAAGCTTTAACTGCCCCGTCACCGGGATAGCAGCCAAGGCCGAGGCCCTGAACCGCTGGAGCTGCATCCAGGAGAGCGAGGAGGAGAAGGGCGGGACGCTGTCGGAGGACATCTTTAAGATCCTGGACCTGGAGAAGTGCTCGCTGTTCAGCAGTCCTCAGATGACCTCTCGCACACAGGAGGGAAATGATAAGTCTATGGCTAGAAGAGGAAGTAACCCCACGGATTCTTGTGTTGAGGGTTCCGCTAAACAGGGCAAAGATTCCCAACCCTCTCAGACACTGTCTTATCAACCGGGTGTGGGGGCCCTGACAGGGACCGGCTCACGTCACCAGTCAAACAACCAGCCTGGAAAACAGAGGGAAGTCCAGCAGGACTCCAAGCAGCTCATTGACAGGTCAGTTCACCTGTATTTTAAGCAGCAAAGCACTACACTTTACATGATAATAATAGTAATAAGACCCTCAGACTCAGGGACTCACTTGCAGCACAGACTTACAGGATCATCCATAATAAAAAGCACACACTGTGAGACTAGATGTCTGGGATTTTGGATACTGTAATACCGCAACATGGAATATGTGTTGTCTTGTCCTGCTTTTGCTTATTACACTGTTGTAGCTGTTCTATCATTTTCCTCTATCTCCTTGGTCATCATATCCACAATATCAAAAACCTCTTGTGTGTAAATTTCTTAGGAAGGCCCCACTGTTGAGACATTTGGTCTTAGATATCATGATATTTGATTTTGTCCATATTGCCAAACACAGGGCATACCCTTTGTAAAATAATTTGCAAATGATTTTATAGCACAGAATTAGAACAAATGATGGAATATGTTTTCAGGGTAACACGATTTTCTGATGAACTCCATGTCACAGTTGATTCTGACAGTAGATTCAGTTGGATTTTGGGAGCCTTTCCTAAATCTGAACTCTCTGTGCTCTTGCAGTCTGCAGCAGAAAAACAAGGAGCTGAGCGCCACAGTGGCCGAGCTCCAGTCTGCTCTGGAGGCAGAGCGCCGCCATGTGGCCGCTCTGGAGATCTGCCTGAAGAATGCCGAGCGCAGCAGGGATGAGGCCCAGCGACGCAACCAGGAGCTGCAAAAAGACATCCAGCAGTTCCTCACCAAAGAACCACGAGCTCCCACCTAAAAATAACTTTCAGACTCAACAGAGTGAGGATTTGTGACTCTGTTAGCTTCCAGAGAACTCGTGTCACACGGACTGGTTATGGACGATTGTGTCATCCTCCATTAGGGATTTGTGTTCCCGTGTGAGCTCAGACACTGGCTCTTGGAGTGACGTTATTTGCTTACCGGTTTGTGCTTTTCCAGATGATCAGTAGAGAAGCTACTGATCTAAATAGGTTTTTTTTATATATGTATGCAATTGACATTAAAGACACCACCGGTTAGGAGTGATGTGGCTGTATGTGAATTGCCTTGATTTGGTTTATAAAGTGTGTTATGAAGTGTGCGAGAGCAGGTGCCACACATTGAAGCATTCCAGGTTTATGAAGATAAACTTGGAACCGTATGAACCTTATGTTCATATTGCAACTCAAAAATGTAACTCATGACACACATGTCAGGAATTTCTCTCTCATGAATTCAAGGCGGCATGGAAATGTGAAAATCCGAACAGCTTAAATCTGAAATTATATCAAACTGCTCTGGAGAGTTTGATCAAAAGCAGACTGGACTGAATCTGAATTATCTTATTTTCTGGTATCACAAATAATATATGTAATATATGGAGTGCAATTGTCCGTGTTGTCTCATGTCTCATTTAAGTGGTAAATTAATAAAACAACACAAATCTCAGAGTTACAGAGGCTACACAAAAGATTATTTTCCACCATTGTTGTCTACCACACATGTAACGTATATGTACACCCAGTGCAGATGACACACATAAATGTAATGTATTACATTGCATTTACAGTAGAATCTTTTTTAATGTCAATGCTATCAATATGCATAGGATGTTAGATATAAATTAACTGACTAAATAGGAAACAAATGTTGGAGATAAACAGGGAGAGGGGAAAACAAGAGGGAATGTCCTGTCAGGGACGAGGTCAGAGGACAGATCAAGGGAAACAGATAAAGGGAACAGTAGTGCTTCATGTTTGAATTGTTGGGTTAAACTGATACACCTTTTACTGAAAACCACATATCACTGTCAACAACATCAGATCAATTTCATGGATATGACACAGTTTGACTATACATTTAATGCATTAATGAACAATATTACACAGATCTACAGAAAACCCCTAACTTAGTTCTAATGTAACAATGTGATTGGCTTCCCCACAAATATGCATTATTCTTATTCTTATCTTTATTCTTATCAGTGTGCTTGTTTTAGTTTTAGAGTTAGTGTCCCAGTGTGTTTTTCCACGTTGTGCACATGAATAACATTCTACGGGACACACTGAATAATTGATATATTCTGTAAAAATTTGGCTCACAAAAATGATCACATTTAAAGGTTATTGGCACAAATACTCACTATCAGCAGCCTCAATTCAAATATATCAGTACCAGCTTCCAAAATCCTATATGAGCTGAAACCAGTCAGACTGTGTGTGTGTGTGTGTGTGTGTGTGTGGAGAAAGAAAGAAAGAAAGGCAGAGCCTATGTGAGAGACAAGCAGAGGACATTGCCATTATCAAGCCTTTGTAAGGCCAGCAGGAGGACGTGAGACACTGTCGCGGCAGCAGTTTCACAGAGCAGCAGATAACAGCACCTCTGTCAACTGTCAGCCTGGCAGATGAGTGGCAGGGGCAGGAAAAGCCCATTCTTTCCCACCTCCTGATTCACCGCTATCAAGAGTGTATCTCCAGGTCACACAAAGAAGCTCTGGAATGAAAGATCAACATTTTGACAGTTGCGTAGCGAGATGGGAATTCAGGTGTCGAACAGGACGGTCATTCAAATCGAGAGCTCATGTCAGATGTTTGCACGCCAGAGGGAAAAGAGCTGTGACGGTGTTTTTGTGGAGGGTTACTCTGTTTTTATCGCACAGGGACGTCTTGTTGGAGCATTTGAAAAGCCTCTCGATCCAGCGGCCCACTTTGTTGTCTGTCACTGGTAACACTGCCCATTTGCTTCCCCACTTAAATCACCACCCCTTCATTCGGCGATCATTCTTCTCACCATGAAAGCCTTCCTCGGTGAGTCACCCACTTTCCATCGGCATCACCTTTGACTCGGTGCTGTCTCCCTAATCGAGAGGAATGCCTCCGTACAATCCAACCTCTCCCCCAATGCCATCCTGGGGCATGAAACCTGGTGGAAGAGGCTCATCTCCGTCGGTCCCAGAGGGCAGTGGGCCAGAGAGTCTGTGTTCTCCTCTTGCATTTATGAATAGAGGCTCTTGTGTCCAGATAACCCATTTAGGACACCGTGTACAACTGGCAGCCAAAAGAGGAAGTGCACGTATGTTCCAAAGGAGGGCATTTAAGCAGGCGTAGGAGCAGGCTGAGGGATTGTTGTTTTGGTGCTGTGTCAAATATTTACGGCTAAGGAAGAATACATGCAACATACCTTTAGGCACTGCAGTTTTGTAAGTGAAAGTTTCCCACTGCTGGAACTTTGAGAACCGATCTGTGGGCAAGTTCAGGATTTATAGGACTTCACCAACACAGTATGACATTAAAAAAAAAAAACAAAAAAAAACTTTAGGTTCTGGAATTTGTGATCTGTTTGTGATCTTGTCCTCATAAGCTGTTTTAAATGCTCTGCAGACTCTAAGGGGGCCTCGGCATCTTTCATCCTTAGACATTAGGCGTCACACCTCATTACATTTCAATTTCATTGGGATAGGTTCTGTCCTGTGAACGCATCCTGTTACATTCAATAATATCAACAGAACCTTGGTGTATTTTGTCAAAAAAGAAATGGTCAATGGAGCCTGTACAGCGGCTTGGAGAACTCCACCATTTACAAAACAAATAAACAAATGAAGAATATCAACGCTGGAGCACCCACCCAAACAAAATAGCGCTTCCACAAGGAAGAGGCTACAGGACAGTGTTTACAAAATCCTCATTAAGGAAGTTGTGAGATAACAACACACACTCGTGCACGTTCACCCGCACACATTGAAGGCACGTACGCACACACACACACATGCACACACACACAAAGACACCATAAGCACTGAGCAATGCAGAGGCTACCATATCATAGATAAGAGACAGAAAGAAAGACAGGGCAAGCTGGGAAGAGAAAGCAGAGTCCAGAGAGAGACTGAACGAGTAGAGGACGTAACAGAGATGACTCCGCTGGACAAAGCCAAGCCTCGGCCACCCTCTCACCGGAACTGCAGCTCTTTGGTGGAGGACATCAAAAGGTGTGCATGAGAATAAAAGCTGTGAGATCTGGAAAGAGAGCACATCTTCTACACAAGCAGCCCACAGCGACAGGAATAGACATTGCTCCAAAGAGGGTTCCACTGGCCAAATGCTGGGGTCAACAACCTTACTGAGCTTCTGCCAGTGAACCACAACTCAGGTGGATTTTTTTTTTTTTTTTTTTTTTTTTTGGCCTTGAGATGTCCTGAACTGAATTGAAAATCAAAGCTGACCATTGGATTAGGGAGTTCACAGATCATAATCCTTTTGTTTTTCCTGTTTCAGTGTCCTCCTTGCATAACCACAAATAGAGCTCTGCAGCTTGGTTTTTTCCATGGCGAGGATTTGGAACTCTAACCTGGGAAACGTCTGCACCTCCAAGACTTTGTTCTTGCTGTTTTCCATGCTGCTCCTCCATGGGCCTTTTTGCGGACAGGGCAACCCCATCTCCCACACCCTTCAGAGGCATCGCCCGGCTCCGGGGCTGGGAGACGGACATGGAGGGGTGGTGGATCCCTCACTTTTGGAGCAGGACGGTGATGTGGACATGCAGAGCCTGCTGGAGAGCCTGAAGGAGCAGTTTCTCCGAACTTTCAACCTGTCTGGCTTGGGTCCCCCTCACCAGCCTCTTGGAAGCACTCGTGTGGAGCCGCCAGAATACATGATGGAGCTCTACAACCGCTTTGCTAATGACCACACTGCCATGCCCACCGCCAACATCATCCGCAGCTTCAAAAATGAAGGTACAAGACCTCCGCAACCTGCCAATGATGTTGCCTGTGTCTATTATTGATTTTGCAGTAAAACCTAGTTTTTCTTGTTAAGTGTTGTTAGATTGTTTTAAATCAATTTATAATATTTTCTTATATAGTTGAAGTATTAGTAATTCATAGAAAGGTTTACCTCTCAAATATTTAGACCAAATGAAAGCTCAGTATAAAATATTTATATTTATTATTGCATTCTACTCCACAAAGCCAAGCAGAATTAACTGCATGAGCAGTGAAACTGAGAAAAACTGACTTGAGTGTTTTGTCCAGAATAAAGTACTGCTGGTATAGAAGTGGACTGTGAATCTAATTTTTGCACATATCCAGTTGAAACCTTAGCCATGACCTTGGTGTTTGTTACTGTGTTGTGAGGCAATACTCGCATTAAAATATTATTCTCATTTCCAAATGGAAAAATACTAAATTAAAACACAAATACCAAATAAGAAACATGGTTTGTTCAAGACAGCAAGACATTTCAAGTTGCTATTCAGAATTTGATTCCTTGAAAAAACCATACACTGCAGAACTTAAATCTACTGAAACTGAAGTCATGTCTTCATTTGATAGGTTTCTCTATACAATACAAAGAATGTACAGAATGTACAGAAGTTGAATATTGCCTATTATTTCTCTTCCTCAGACTCATCTCCCAGTGTTGTGGGTGTTGGGGGTGTGAGGCGCCACCCACTCCTCTTCAACGTGTCCGTCCCCCACCATGAACGCATAACAGCGGCCGAGCTCCGCCTCTACACCCTAGTTCAGACCGACCGTCACCTTTATGCCGGGGTCGACCGCAAGGTCACCATCTATGAGCTGGACCCCCATGATTGGGATGACAACATGACTGAGGAGAGCATACCCAGGGGAGATACATTCAGAGGAGAAGGAGGACAAGAAACGGAGCTGGTGGAGTTGGCTTCACGTCAAGTTTACGGCACTGACAACGGCTGGGAGGCCTTTGACCTCACCGCTGCCGTTCAACGCTGGCGCAAGTCTGACTATGGAACCACCCACAGGTTGGAAGTGCACATTGCCAGCCTGGCTAATGAAGATAGTGTTCAGGGTATGATGGAGGGCCACGATGATGGGGGGCAACCTAAGGGGGACATGAAGATTGACACTAGCCCTGAAGAAAAACACAAACCTCTGCTGATTGTTTTCTCCGATGACCAAAGCAGTGATCACCGTGATGACAGGCGCGAGCTGAACGAAATGATTGACCATGAGATGTCAGATGTGGTTCTCCAAGACAACTTGGGGGTGGACCTGAATGGACTATGGGAGGAGTCAGAGAGGGAGGGGGCTGAAGCTGAAGAGCCAGATGAAGAGGCCCTCATCCAAATGCGATCCAACCTGATCTACGACACGGCATCCCGCATCCGTCGCAACGCCAAGGGCAACCATTGCAAGAAGCAGTCTCTGTATGTTGAGTTCAAAGACATCGGGTGGGACAGTTGGATCCTGGCACCCACTGGCTATGAGGCCTTTGAGTGCAGTGGCATTTGCAGCTTCCCATTGACAAAGCATGTCACACCCACCAAGCATGCCATTGTTCAGACCTTGGTCAACATAAACAGTCCTCAGAAGGCGGGCCGGGCTTGCTGCGTGCCCACCAAGCTGGACCCCATCTCCCTCCTCTACCTGGATGACACGGGCGTGGTCACCTACAAGTACAAGTTTGAAGGCATGGTGGTGGCTGAGTGCGGCTGCAGATAGTCAACACTTTTAGCAAGGCAATCTGTCATTAAAGTCTTACAATGGATAAAAGACCTAGGACACAACACGAGCAATAAGCTGACAAAGGAGATAAATCGGTGTTCTGCATTAAAACCAGTTTCAACAAAAAGAAAATAGGAACGGTTGTTGGAATCGCTGCAAGGTTTACCCAGTGAGATTGGAAATGCACATTTGTGAATCTATGTATGCTCAAAAACAAACAAGTGTGGTCCGTTCATGTATATGTTGTATTTCAAGACAAAAGCAAATATTTCATCTTGTACAGTCAAAGTCAACAATATCAGTTGCCACTATTCAGACCATGGAGAGATGAACTCTAATGGAAATGCGCAGCAGATCTGTGTCATTTATGGTGATGACAAGGCGTGACTTTGGGTCAGCATGATCATGAAAGACTAAGAACTCCCACAGGACCCAACTAGCAACAGAGCAGTGCAGCCGACAGTGTGTGCGGTCCGGTGGGAACTGTTGGGCCAGTTGCTTTCCCCATACCACCCACCACCCCCTCTGTTTCGACACTGATCCTCTGACATCTGTCTTCCTCTCCACTTATCTCTGACCTCCCCACTGGATGCAAACACGAATCCGCATTTCATGTGGCCTGGCACAGTGAACCGTCCTCCCTGAGGCAACCCGACTGGACTCGAACTCTCCAGGCCCACCAACTGCCTCTTGCCGTCCCTCCCGCCCCCATCCTGCTCTGACACAACGCCGTTGAGCACGGTTGAGAGTGGCAGGGTTATCTCTCCACCCCTCCTTCCCATTTCAGCTCCAATCACATGCCTCTCTTCCACTCCTCTGCGCTACAGTGATAACGAGGTGTTGGGGTTGAGAAACATGAACGCCGCCACTCAGGCTTGGAGGACCGGACGTCATTCTAGGCAGTTTATGAGGTGGTGGGATAGAGAAGGACAAAGGGGGGATGGGCATGGTCGTCTCAAGTCCTAGGCACCAACAATCTACACTGACTCAACTCACTGACCTAGCACCATGTGCCCTCAACATATCTCCTGCTCCTCAGCGCAGTCATCCCTTACTTTTACGGTAAAGATGGATTTTGTTTGGACTGTTATCATCTTCAGGCTGAAACAAAGATTGGAAAGGGGAAACCTTGCCACACCCCTTTTGAAGGTTCTCAAAGGAGAAGCAGTTATTTTTCTTTTGTTATAAACCTTTTGATACTGACCTCTGCTGCTTGTGTCAAATTAAAGACTATTTATTGTTCTAATTTATTGATTTTTACAACAAAGAGTATATAACTATGTATTTTTTTCTAGCTTGTGTAGTGTGGAGCAGGTTTGATATTGGTGATGATTTATTTGCTCGCTTCAGCAAGAGCAATAAGAAGAAATTCCACAGAGAAATTCCCATGAATCTCTAAAATGAGACGGCTTTCAGTAAACGATTTGTCACTGATCCCGAACCTTTGAGAAGGTTTACATACTTTCTGACCACACTGTTCAAAATAACATCACAATAGCCTCATATGTAAATGTTGTGGTTTAAAACAAAATATGGGCATTATTTATCCAAACAGTGTTTTAGCCTCCCAGACACGAAACATAAATCACAATCAGATTTAAATGATTTCTTTACCGCAGTCCAACTGGAAATCAAGGCATTGTTAGATGTTCCACATCCCACACAAATAGTAAAACCGATCAAACTTCCTGTCCATTATTTTTGGGAAGGATTTGGCAAGACCAGTGTTACAATGCATTGCTGACACTCAGATGACTCAGTTTGACATTATCAGCTCACAGGTCAGAGTTCATGCATAACACGCAAACACAGAACCATGGGAAACCGACTGGAAGCCCCGCTAATGAACACAATGGATGGCCTACTGCTCACATGCTGACAACTAGCAGATGCAGACAGCTGTGATGGAAAACCTGTTTGTGAAGTGGAACTGCAAGCAGAAAACTAAACAATGGTTTGGCCTACGTGTCTCTTTCTGTGCCCCTCACACTGCTATTGGATTTTTACATGAATGTTGACTCTAATCCAGATGGCAGCAGCATTATTTGTTCTTTCCATGTACCAACGCACACTGAAGATGTAAATAAAGGATAAAGATCAGATCCCTGCCCTGAGACGTGTATAGCTTTCTGTTATTTTCGTTGTCTGCCCTGCGTCATCATTGTAAACAATTTATGACACACAGAATTTCTATTTTGAGATGAAAAATGAAAGTTTAATGCTCCCTGTGGAGAGATTACATTGTCACAGGAGCAGAATTGAGGTCAAAATGAAACCAAAGGCTGGGATGCAGACAGAAAAAAGAGGAAGAACACAGTTAACATGTCGCTGCACGAAACAGTTGCGCTACCATAAATAAAGGTGAAGCCAATGAGCAGCATCTTTAATTACTCAGATACAAGGACTTTTACAGATAACCCAATTCACAGTGGCATACAGTCCTGTGTACTAGCCAGCATGCAAATGTGCATCATTAACTACCAACGCTGCAGACTCACAGACAGAACATGAGGAGAATGTGCCCATACAAAAAAAAACTTCATCTCTTGTATGAAAATATGACCATGTTGGGTGCAGCTATACTAAGCCCACCACAGACATGAAGACGATAAAATGATGCAGTCATTATGCTCTGCGAAAAGCAACCCTAAAAAACATTATTTAATGCAGTTTTCCAGTGCACATAATCTGATGTGGCATTGCTTTATGCAGTATGGGTGAACATCTAAGTTGAAAACTGGCTTTGATGTTAGAGGAGTGACGGCAGGCCTGATAATCAGTGTTATTGGGGTAAACAGCGTTACTATTATGCAACATCCAAGGAAAAGGGTGTCATATTACAGTAAACTCCTTAAGGCAAATTTTTAATTTGTGATATTGACTTGACTGTACATAATTTCACATGGGAAAGATAACTGCGTCTCTTGTAATTCCTATCCTTTCTCAAGTTCCAACATGACAGAGTTTGGGGATCAGATGGTGATAGTTTGACACAGTGTTGCACAGGCCTGCATCTCTCATCTTGAAGCAACAGACATTTTGTGTTACAACATAAGTCTCAGTGGCCTACAACAGTGATGGCGGTTGTTACCAGGCATATTTTTGGCAACAGAACACTATTGACAAGTGCAGGGAGAAGCCTTGAAAAAGAGCTAACAAATCGGACAATGACTCCTCCTGTGAGATGAGGGTGGAGGTTGTCTAAAAATGGATGCAGAGCTGGGGGCAAAAATCCTGGCCAATAACTGTGTGACAACCGGCTGGCCCAACTTCTGAAGCACGCTAATTGAATATTTACAAAACGGTGGACGAAATATGGATCTGGCCTGTGTCAGTGAATTGCAAACATTTAGCAGATATGATGAAATGGGAAGTCTTTAGCTTTCGCTCCATTGATAAGAACTGCTGGAAAATGTTCTGCGGTTTCTCTCCCTCCCTGAGAGCACAATAGACAAACATTGCGGGCTTGTGCTTATGCTAGAGTCAGATTACGTGTTTGTGAGATTACATTAACTTGGGGGAACACATAAGAACAAAAATAAACAGAAGTGGGTTTTTTTCCCCCACGTACACAACCTTCGCCGTGCTTGAAATCTGTGGAATTCTCCATCAACTGGCAACACATGACGTGGGCTGCTCGCAGTCGGCCAGTGTCTCCATGTGAACGTGTGTGTTTTGGTGTGTGTCATCCCAGGCTGCATGTCTTGCCTCGTCTCTGACGTGGGGTCTCTAATAGGGCCTGATTGTTTCCGTTTTGGGTCACATGTTTATCTGTCCATCTCGTCGTAACACCTCCACCCAGCACACACACTCATCTCTCTCTCTCTCTCTCTCTCTCTCTCTCTCTCTCTCTCTCTCTCTCTCT
>OMLB01063203.1:1957-13584 GCA_900302555.1 Myripristis jacobus | reverse complement strand
TAGGTGTGACTGTGTGTGTGAATGTCATTGTGTGTCTGTCTGCCCTGCGATTGGACTGGCGACCTGTCCAGGGTGTTTCCTTGCCTTCCGCCCATTGAGCGCTGGGATAGGCTCCAGCAACCCCCCGTGACCCTTGTGAGGATAAAGCGGTTTAGAAAATGGATGGATGGATGGATGAGCCAAATGAAATGTTTGGGATTCCAACAAAGAAAACCAAGTCCACATTCGCTTCCTTTTTTTGTCCAAACACATAAATACCACTATTGCAAGGACTCAATTCTTGCTTAGTTTCATTGTTTAGCACTATAGCAGTGCAGATGGATGATGTATGCCAATGTCGTTTTCTTGAATCATAGCCTATACAAGTGGGTGTGATTGTACGGTCTACATACCCAAGTTCAACAGATCCATGTGTGGTTTACAATAAACTTGCAAGTTTGCTGAAATCTCACAGTCTGTAGGTACCATTAGGTTGGCAACCTGAACTGTCTCTCTGCCTTTGCTCCAGCAGTCTTGTTTTCTTGCTTTCTGACTGCCAATGCATTAAATGTGCTTTTCCACTGTCATTCACCCTTGCATGCCTATAGTTTTACGTTGTGCTTCTCTCCTTTCCCTGGATGTCTTTAAGTGTGTGAGTGAGTGGATTTGAGTGTCCTGAATGAGCATGAGTGAGTAATTGTGTCCACCCCTTCCTAGGTGGGTCCCCCCTCTCTCTGGTCCTAGCTGTCGCTGCAGCTCGGTGGCCAATCATCATCTGTGGCATCTGCCTGAATTGTTTGTTTTGCTGAAATGTTTTGCCAATGTGATTGGAGCTAATAATTTGATATGACTTGATTAGCACTAATAATTGCCCACTCAGCACCCATTGCACTGCAGCCTGGAAGGGGCTTCCCTCTCTGTTATCCTCCCTAAGATTTCTTCCATTTTTGGCTTCTGTGGGTTTTCCTTGCCTGTGAGGGTTCAGGTCAGAGGGTGTCATTTTGTTTTCTCCACACTGTGGGCCTGTAAAGCTCTTTGAGACTGTAAGTGTGATTAAGGGCTTTAAATGAACTTCAAAATGTCAAAAGGCATTCAAACAAGACAGCTGAAATTCAGTTGTGTTCCCCCTCAATATCTGTAGGAAATTTGTCCACAAGTTAATGCCTTTCACTAAAAATAAACTAAGTACTGACATAACATGTAGTCTATGGAAACAGCATGATTTCAGTCTATTATAAAGTACTGCACAGCAGATCAAATTTTTACCCTCAAGCAGAGGATGGAGTAGCTCTGCAGGAGGCCTCTGCCTTTAATCATCCTGTAGGATAAACAAGTGAAGACAAAATGCCTTGCGCACCGACCCAAGTATCCGCCCACCTCTGCACTCTAATAGCTTGACTGGACCCCTGCTGGGTGTCGTGTTGTTATGACACCATCTTCTGCAGAGGGATGCAACCGCCCTGAAAGTGAGACCTCAACAGGGGGTGTTTCCTAGAGGGTGCCATGGTAACTAGACGTGCCTCACTTATGAATCCCACTCTGACAGGTCTTGAGTTTTTCAACACCCTGCAAAGCAATGATACCTGGAGATGAAAGAAAACTGGGAATGGGATAATGAAAGAGAGAGCAAGAGAGAGAGGGGGACTGCATGCCTGCAGACAGAAGAAATAATAAACAAACATGCATTACACTCAAAGGACCCCCTTCAGGTTTTCAGGGACCCCCCACCCACCCATAAGCAATTCACTGTTTGCACAGCAGCTCACACTCATCCCAGACTTCAGCCTAAGCTTGCAAGGGAGATGCACAGGACAGAGAGCAAGACAGAGATGGTAACAGAGGGGAGGCAGAGGTACAGGCATTGGGAGCGGCACCAGGCGTTGATGAGTCAATGGTGTGTAGAGCCAGATCACACTGTACAGACAAACACCATCTGGAAGCCAGAGAGTGTCACTGTCATCATGTTGTTTCTCTGAACTAGCAATGTACCACAGAAACTGTAATCAACACAATGCCCAACTGCTGATGCCCAACTGAGAGGGACAACAATAAGCAGTGGTGCTTAACAGCATAAACACTGCAGCAGCCAGGCCGCCACAAGGCAACAAGTGTGTGCTGATTGTCTTCTGACACTTAATCATGACTTGCTGCTACATTTGAATAGTGGGTCAATAGCTGCTTGGGAGGTGGTGACGGGGCACCGGTAAAGGGGTGAGTTTAAAGAGTGGAGGAGGTTTGAGTTTTATTTTGTTTTTGTTTTTTTGTTTTTTTCGTTTTTGGTGCAGAAACCTGAAAAGCTGCAGCGCAAAACAGTGTGAGAGCTCTATTCGAAAGTCCTCAATCTCCCTCTTTCTTGCAACCTTGTGACTAAAAGCTCTCAGGGGAGCAGTCACTCTCATCCCACTTGTTTCCATGGTGATTAAATGTCAATCAAGGGATGGCGGGTCTTTCTACATTCGATTTAACACCCACATACATGGGCACATAGTCTCACACTTCCCGTATGCAATCTAAAAAGACTACAGCAAACAAACATAAACATATGTAGGTGGAGTTCGCCGATCTTGTCAGGAAAAGTGTCCAGGCCTGATGTCTAAATGCATAAATTATTTAATTTTAAGGAATCAATGATGAAATACACGTGATGATATAGTGTGTTCATCACTGCCTACTTCAGATTTTTGGTATTTTTTTCACTCCATCTCTCTGCATAGCTGACTTCTTTGCCACTCTCCTTCTGTTGTTTCTCAATATTTTCCATTTGCTTCCCCCTCATCTTTCCTCTCTCTCTCTCTCTCTCTCTCTCTCTCTCTCTCACTCTCACTCTCTCTCTCGCCATGGCTCAGGCAGTGCCATTGAGTCTCAGTGGAGCTGAGCGAAAGTGACCTCGCAATCGACTGCTAATACAACTGTCATCGCCTGCCTGCCTAGGTCCGCCAACATCAGCCTGGGAGAGGAAGCAGTGGAACAATGGGGGAGGGGGTGAGAGGAAAGAGAAAGCAGGCCAAAGAAACTCTATGAGCACAAATAAGGAAAAAGGCAAAGCTGACAAAAGGGGAAAAATAGAGACTAGGGGGAGAAAAGGCAGTGAAAACATAAGGAAAGATAAACAGCAAAAGAGAGAGAATGAGAGCGAAGGACAAGCCACGTGCAGGGAGACAGGACTTATGTCACAGGGTGCACGAGAGCAGACTCGGTTGCAGAGGCAGACTGCTCAGACTGTGGTGAGTCACCGAGGTCATCCCGTGACAAGGCTGCACTCTGTAGCATCATGGTCACCAGGTCAGACAGGTGGATGGCTGTGAGTAGACAATGTTTTCTGGCTCACTGGACACAATAGTGCACACATGGGTGCCCCTGCCACAGCTTACAGCAAAAACATCATGTGAATAAATAATTTAATCATATCTTCAGTCTTAAAGAGATGAAAAAAAGTGATATTATTTTATTTCCCCCCCAGCTGTTATGTATGACAGCAGTGGTGCTATCTTCCTCTCATTGTTACTGAGTGCTGGATACTGGCTGGATGCTACACATGCTAACTGTCAGCCTCCTGCCACTGACTTCCACCTGGCTAACACTCTATCCACTTTTTAAGTAGGCTATAGAAGCCTGCTATGTTTAAACAAATTCAAAGATGATATCAACATTACACAAAGCACTTCCAAAGCATTATCATGTGTCTTCATGTGTCATTTCAAGCAATTCATAGAGTACAAAAAACGTATGTAAATGTGGCTGCACTAATAAGCTGATCTAGTTGGGTGAAAGACAAAGAACCACAAAGAAAGGAATGGCCACAAAGCAAAACCGGTGGTCTTACCTTACATGGTTGTGTGATGAATATGAATTTAAAAAATCCAAAATCTTCACAAAAAAAAATGGCTAAGTCCCTTTGCTCGAGAAATTTGCTACAATGGAAGTCCATTGGGCCAGTGGAGAAAAAGTCCACATCTACCCCACACTATTACATCACTTAAGGTTTCAGCACAGCCAACAAATACATAAATATTAAAACAAACAAACAAACAAACAAAAAAAAAAACACTGTTGTGGGATATCCTACACAGCAAAGGAATCACTTAATATTTCCTTAAAATTTTGCCCAATCAAGAATAACTAGGATGTGTCCTACACTCCCTACTGTAATGAG
Source organism: Myripristis jacobus (assembly GCA_900302555.1). NCBI lineage: Eukaryota > Metazoa > Chordata > Actinopteri > Holocentriformes > Holocentridae > Myripristis > Myripristis jacobus. Next base: position 9,452 of record OMLB01063203.1, on the reverse strand, counting down.
ATAGTTCTAAGCGGCTATGTTGCAAATGAGACAGACCTATATTTTTTACTGTTTCTAATCCCTGTCACATCACTTGTCCCCATCATGAGGGAGAACAGGGAACAAAGTCAGATAAAGAACTGGTGGTAACTCAGTGACTCGCATGCACAGGCACTTGAGCACAGGTCGACCAATGGATTAAATGTCTTAAGACAGACTTGTTTTTTGCAATAAGGGCTGACATGGGCAAGGTTGAGTAGGTTTGTGGTGCTAAGCTGCAGTACCTGATTGCTACATGCACACTGCAGAGGTTTAACTCTGAATTAGGGGTGTGTGATATGACCAGATTAGATCATGAATTTTTAAAAAGTCTCCATAATCTACCTTTACTGAGAGTGCTACAGTGATACAGCACACTCCTCAGCTGTCCTGACACTGCTCAGACACACATTCATAGTTGTTTCCTCAGTCCAACCTCAAATACCACTATTTGTTAGTCAGTTTTAACCTTCCATGACAGACACACCAGTTAACTAATGAAAACAAATTTCTTGGAGTCATTATGGATGATAAACTGAGTTGGAAATCGCACATAAATCATGTTAAATCCAAAATGTCAAAATCCATTGCAATTCTGTACAAAGCTAAAGATTTCCTCTCTCAAAATGCATTATAATTACTTTATATTTCTCATTGATAGTTCCATATATGACATATTGTATTGAGGTCTGGGGAAACACATATAAAACATATACTAATCCAATATTTTTATTACAAAAGAAAGCCATAAGAATCATCAGTAAAAAAAACCTTTCCGTGAGCCAACCAACCCACTATTTATCTGCTTAAAAATTCTGAAATTCAAGGACTTAGTTGATTACATTACAATACAAACCATGTACAAAGCTAAAAACAAACTTCTACCTCCACATGTCCAAAATCTGTTTAAAATGAGGGACACCAAATACAACTTGAGAGGAACCTTATTATTTGAAAAACCGAAGACTCGAACCAATGCAAAAAATCACTGTGTATCTGTCAAAGGGGTGAACATCTGGAACAGCTGTCCCGAAAATATTAAATTATGTTGTACACTAGTCAGCCTTAAAAGACTTTATAAAAACAACATAATTTCTCGTTATAGTATGGAAAATTAAATTTGCTAATTCTGTACTGTTATCTTCGGGTTGTGCGCTATGCGCTATTCATTATTTTTGCTATGATGGGAAATTTAAGTTTACTGATACGATTCATTTCAGATTCTTGTGCTTTGCTCTTTTTGTATTTGTTGTGACGAGTGTAATTTGGTAAGGTAAAAGGGGTTTATATAAGCTTTGCTTCTACCTACACCCTTTCGGTTACATAGTCTAACTGAGAAATCAGTCTTTGAAATGTACCGAAATAAAGTCATTCATTCATTCATTCATTCATTCATTCATTCATTCATTCATTCATCCATCCATTCATTCATTCATACTTTAGGCACAGACCTCATTGTTGAGTGAAATGAAACGAAACAAAACAAAATAAATTAAAATAGTCACCCTTATTCTTTTTCTTTAAGGCTTTGTCTCCTTGTGGGGCTATATTTTCTTAAATAGGGAAATTAGCTTGGTTGTATTGCTTAGTAACTTGTAAATGAATTGTGATTATATCATGTATCTTGAATAAAATCAATATATTTTTGCCATATCACCTCAGCCCTGTTTTGGATGATGGAAACACGGGTGTCTGTAGATGAAGTGCCACATTTAGTTTCGGGATGAAAATAGAGGGGCTTATTGGAGGGGTGGAGCAGTACACAATTCTGTCCTCCATCTGTCCTCCATCTTCCCAAGATGAACAGCTCTGTACTGTGAGAACCCACCACGCACAGAAATCACACAGCTATATATTTTTGGATCCATACATTTTAATTTGGTAGATGGGGAGGTGAGGCTTTATCAGTGTCACATTTCTTGTTCACTTGACTCCGTCTGTCTTTGGTTTGTAAAGAGTGGAATAGTTCGATGATAAACGGAATACTGGCAAAAGTGGACAAACAGTAAGAAAGAGAGAAAGTGAGACAGAGAGAGATTGTGCTTTGGGCTCTTTTTGCTATGCATGGCTGGAGCTGAGTGTGTACTGTGCTTCAGAGCAAAGCTGAGTGCTCCCACTGTAAAGCAGTATTGGTCTGACTGGTCAGTGCTGGGCTCCACTATAAATCTAGGTCACAGTTGGCACTGGGGCATTACCTCATTAACGATTCTCAATGCACAGATCTAAATTTCAGCCCCTCACAACACACACTGCCTGTGTGGATGGCACACACAAAAAAGGAGGGGGAGGATTTTCTGTGAGAGGAGTCTGAATTCTAAACTGGAGGGTTAAAGTCTGTCTTGGTAATGGGCTCTTAAACATTTTCACATTTGCACTAAACCTAAAGTTGCAGCTAGGGCTGTAAAGGGAGGTAATGCTCCCATTCATTGTTGTAGACCTTCCTTTGTAATTTAAATTTTGAGAATTTAAGGAAATGTGGGAAACACACAAAAGAACAAAAGAAAAAAAAACACCTTGATTATTAAATTATACATACTTATAGCTAGCATAGGATCAATGCCAGATTGTCATCCACTCTAAGGGTCAAAGCAGAGAAGGCAGAGAGGAATGTTTTTCATTCTGAAACCTTATGGCTTTTGCATCTAACCAATTCATGCAAGCTAGACCCAAAGTGCTCAGAAGACACATGGCCCGTCTGTTGTCACTTTCATGTTGATGAGGAGAAGATTCCAGGAAGTTTGGATAAATTCATAACCAAGGATGGCCTGTGGAAGGTCGATGCCACATGGGACACTTCCAGGCAACATCACAGCAAGGGGGCTGTGTGGTTTTAAAACCTAACTACCCCTCAGATCCCGCCATCAATGGCAGTCTCTGAATGCAACTTGCCTCTCTTTGGGAATACCTGCACCAAGGTATTCCCAAACAGACTAACAAACGCAACACCACAGGGAGAGGACTGCAGTGACAAGAAATACAATGTGAAATTGTCACACTGCAAACTGAGGAATGGAACTGGCATAAACTTGTGTAAGGAGCTGAGTTTTTTTTTTTTTCCCATGGCACAAGATGTGTTCATCAGCAGCCAAATTCAGGTCAGTCAGTCTATCAGTCAGTCTGTGGCTGCTAATCTATGTGTGACAAAAGATATTTTTGCTGGTGACTATTCTAGCTGCAACTAGAGTGAGCCAGCAGCACGATCTAGCCATTTGGTTTATAGATAATGGGGTTTGGGCAGCTAAAATGACTGGGCAACAGACCTCAGTGATACTGACAGACAGCTACCGGAGCTACCAGAGAGTAGCAGAGTAGTCTTCTTGACAGTACACTAGTTTAATGATGTGGTTACCACCACACTGTCTGGTGGACACTAACAGCTACTTAGATTTTTTACCACTTTTTCTTCCTGATATTTACATTTACAATGGTCATTTTTTGTGGGGTAATTTTCAGAGTTAACTGCTTCCAGAAGTTTTTTTTGTCTCAATGACTAATTCATTTAACTGGCCCTTATGTGAGACATAAATTCAGAAATACATTGCTATGTTTTGTTCTTTTCCCTTCTCTTTTTTGCCACCTTTCATTAAATAATCCTAAACAGCATAAATTCTGCAAGTGTCTATATATTCTCAAATTAATCTCAAAATATGCTTCTAATGTCACTAAAATTTCCAAACTTTTTCAATCCCAGTTACAGATTATAAGCATGGTGATACATACATGTCTCCATCTCTTCCATAAAGACACATTCCCGGGCATTTATTGCACTGTTATTGTAATTCTGATGGGCAGATGCTGTGCAAAAACCTAATTAAAATTGTACAGGGAATTCAGCGGTAAACAAATAATTACATCATTGCTGTATTTGCCAGATGATCTACTTAATAAGCCTTGCAGCAGAGCCCTCTGCAGTCTGCAGGCTCTCACAAGAAGCACAAGGCAAAGCTGTTTGCATTTTTACAACTCCATCAACTTACAGTGCACTGCAACATTTCCCTATGATCTCTCTCTCTCTCTCTCTCTCTCTCTCTCTCTCTCTCTCTCTCTCTCTCTCTCTCTCTCTGTTTCACACACCCACCCACACGCACACTCACATACAGGAATTCAGCTCCACATCCTATAGTATCCTCTCTCAAGTGCACATGGATTAAAAAAAAAACAACAAAAAAAACATGAGCCTAGATGAGAGGCATGTTAATAGCTGGTTGGACATTTTGAGAAACCTTAAGCAAATTAATGTTTTAGCTGAATTAATTTCACACTGTCTCTGACAAGGATAGGTGTAAATGAGGCCTGACACCTCAAATCACCATCAACAGGTCAAATCCATGTCTAGAGCACACAAACACACAAGCAATCATGCATGCACAATTACCTAGATACTTAGACACACACACACACACACACACACACACACACACACACAGACGGTATAGCAAGAAATATGCTAGTAACAGGTATAGGCAACTATGATGATGGCATAATCATTTTTGGTCACATCATTAATGATTGGTGACAGTCACATTTTAAAATGAACATTTAAAAGTCAAAGTGATTCACTGCTGAAGAGGTATTGTAGACTTAAAGACCCCCAAAAAACCTTGTTGGAAGCCTAAAAGGATTATTTTCATATATTTTTGAAATGGTAATAACCTTCAAAGCCACATTTAAATGTTCTTGGCTTTGACACTTTCTACATCCAAAAGTCTGAGGTGAGAGCAGGGGCCAGTGGGGGAGGGGGGACTCCAAAATTCATAACGTGCATTATTGAGAGAGATGAAGTGGTGGAGAAAGGTGGATGCTGCCCACTGGAACAGTGAGAGGCTCCCAATTAACCCACTGCCCATGTCTGTCTCTGTTCCAGTGGCTGCTGGGAGATGAGCCTTTGGACTCAGGCCTTGATGAGAAGCTGCCTGAAAAGCCTGTTTGTATGTTTTGTTTTTTCCTTTACTGCCAAGGGAAAAATTCATCCAAATGGTCCAGAAGCCTGCACATATTTCTTAATGTGAAAATAATCATTAATAACGTTCCAGGTGCAAGCCCTTACAATCACACACGATCACAGGGCAGATTCCAGGTGTGCTGGGGGCAGAAGGTGGTTGCTCAACAGTAACGCGTGACAATGCCACATATTGCTGCGCATTTTGTCGCCTCCACTTGACTTCAAAGTGTAGAGATGGACTCACTGCCCAGTGGGGGAGTGAGACAGATGAGAGCGTGCCAAAAAAGACAAGGACCAGTCTGGGATCCCTTGTGGCAGTGAGGGAAGAATGCCAGAGGCAAAAAAAAAAGACAAAACCTTGTCTCTGTTGGACATAAATGGTTTAGGAAAAGACTCAAAGTCCAACTCATGAAACAAAAATCAAAAAGTCCCAAATAAATCAATAAATAGACATTTAAACATTTGACAGTGCTGCCTGATTTTGTATTCCCAAGGACCTTTCCCCTCAGTGCCGACAAAAAGGACTCCCGCACTGTATTTTGCCTAGTGCCCGGATAAATGTTAAGCTTATTTCAAAAGGCTCTGTGATTAAACAACCCGCTAATCTTGGCGCGTTCTACATAAAACTCCACAGAGCATAAATCCATTTATTGCCAAATGTGAGGGGAGGCAAAAACAGAAAGTGGAGTTGCCGTCAATTTTCAAGTTGAAAATGGCAACTTCATAAGGACGAGAAACTGTGTTTGCCTGTCACTACTTAGTGAGGTTAAAAATGTGTAAATTATACAAATGGCTAACCAGGAACCAGGCACCCGGGCCTGCAAGCTGTATGTGTGTGTGGGTGCGAGACAGACAGAGAGACTGTGTATCTGAATTTGTCAAAGTGTGAAAAGTTTAAGAAAAAACCTAAGTAAAATGAAATAACCACAATTTGCTCTACTACAGAATAGCACTGAATCAGTCACAAACAAATGGATCCATTAGCACTCAATACATAATTGATAACAGCTATAGGTATTACAGTATGGTAAATAAGAAAAGCTCTAGCCCTAGCTTTAAATGGGATACTTAAATGTCTGCACTTTATTTGTCTCTTCCAAACCTGTAATCCATATGGAGGCAAGGGAGTCAGAATAGCAGTTTTAAACTGGTATGTCCCTTAAAGGAACACTGGACTAATCCACTCAGACACGGTGGCTGAAAATATCTCTCTGACTCCATATCATCCTGCAACCACTGCAGAGGAAATGTGAAGTAGAACATTGTTCATCCAAATCTCTCCCTGAAACTGACCGGTCATGTACAGCTGAGTTACTGTATATATGTCCTACATGCAAAAATATGGTCATCATGCTTACTGAGCTTTTTAAAAGCATCATTTGATGAATTTCAGCAGAGTATGTGGATATGTGTGTATACATCTTTCATTTATTGGAATTTCTTTTTTCAAACAGATTATTCTGTGATTGCAGATTTTTTCTGTGAACTTAATTTAGACTTTCAAAAAGAATTATAACATTCCACTTTATTGAATGCTCTTTACCAAGTCTGAACAGTTAAGACAGTCAAAATATGTCCAAGTGTGATATTTATTTTTGTTTGTTTGATAAAGGTAAAGTATTAAGGTAAGTGGTAAGTGAAGTATTGTGATGCTGTAAAGAAGAGAACAACCTGTACTCTCCAGATGTAAGAAAACATGTGTGACCCCAGCAAAAATCACACAAATGAATCATTTTCAAATTAATAATTTTCATTTGTTTTCAAGTGAAAATGAAAAGTGTGATGATAAAACAATAAAATTGTAGTTTAAAAATGATAAAATCATAGATCTTAACCTAATCACAATACCTGTCAAAATAAATAATGAATGATCCCTCACCCCATATCATTCAGCCCAACTCCCCACTAACAAAAGGGTCTGACAAACTGTCTTTCTGTAGTGCCTAATTACACAGAAACACATCAGATGTCATGCACGATATGTGATGAGTCAACTGAATCTCCCATTCTCACAGCTTAATGCAAAAGAACATTCACACCTCTTCTGCACAAACACACATACACACACATACATAAGAGTGAGAGACAGGTGGCGGCAGTTGAATGTGACAAGGTTTTTGTTGTTGCATGTGTGTGTGCATGTATGTGTGTGTTTGTGACAGAGGAGTGACAGAGCAGTGAATCAGTGAGCACTCTCTCCTACACACACACACACACACACACACACACACACACACACACTGTCAGTATATTTTATTACCTCCAGGGCCTGGAGCCTACAGCCTGCACAAAGCTGCAATCACCAGCCATTACCATGTAATTCACACTGGGGGATGGGGAGAAAACAAAACAACAGAAAAAGGAAGGACTAGAGTGACAGAGAGAGGCGAAGAGGGAAGAGAAGCCTGGGAAATAAAAAGTAAGGAAAAGGCAAATACAAACAGAAACAAAGACAGCGACAGACAGGAAGGGAGGAGGGAACGAAAATCCAAATGAACAAACAATATGGCTTCATGAGGAAGGAAGGACAAAAAC
>OMLB01063202.1:0-16688 GCA_900302555.1 Myripristis jacobus | reverse complement strand
CCAGTTTGAAGGCCTGAGTCGTGTGGCTGAGTGTTTGTTCTCCCTGGTGAACGGGGATGATATGTTCACAACCTTCGCTCAGCTAAAGGACAAGAACATCCTGGTATGGCTCTTCAGTCGCGCCTACCTCTACTCCTTCATCTCCCTCTTCATCTACATGGTGCTGTCGCTCTTCATCGCCCTCATCACTGACGCCTATGAGACCATCAAGGTATGTGTGTGTGAATTCAGGGCCATGGAGATTTGAGTTTATTTAACCCAGCATGCCTTTGTGGTGTCAAGGTCAGGGCAGAATCATCCAGATCTTCCAAATCTTGATTCCGTATCACAAATCAAAGCCTCAATGTTAGTGCTCAAACATGCTGGACAATAGATGGACAGTATGGGGTGTAGTGACTAACTCGTTACATCGATGCACTGAGTATAGATTCAGCTGCATAGATCTGTTAAAACAAATAACTAGAATGACTCATTCTGACTTTGGCCTAGAGCCATATGAAATGCTCTGAATGGATTCAATCATTATTATATTGAAAAGGGAAAAAAGACCTAGCTTGGTAGTAATCTAGCAGAATAATACAAATTGGAATTTCTTTTATGTAATAAGGAATTTTGATGTATTTTCACATTTCAGAAGGAAAAAGGTACTTACGTTATTGCATGGTTTTATTAACTGGATGTAAAATTTGAGCTAAAAGTACTAAATTGAATCACTGACTCAAGGTGCAGTTTATCCCTTTGAATGGAAATGAATCGCTTAAAAAAGAAAAGTCAATAATTAACAAGTGAATCTCTGATAAGCTGAAGATTTACTCACTTAATGAAGAAAATTCCACTGTTTATGTTTTCTTAACACAATCTGACATTTTTATTCATATATATGGTCTTAGATTCACAACTCATTTCTGGAGGCAGTAATGACACCACAGCAGTGGACCTTTTTCCACAGCAGGCATTTTGCCATGAAATATCAGGACAAATGCAGGTGTTACTAATTATTTTAATAAAGGTTCAGTTCCCTTTAAACGACAAGTATTCTCTGAAGAAAAATGCCCAGGTTTCTCTTGATCTGTTTGTCATAGGGTTCTTATCAAAATTCCCTATGTTGGATGCTTGCTTTTCTCCAGTCTCCAGAGTGAGAAGTAACATGCAATTAGGCGCAATTAGCATGAAACCAGGCGCTACCATTTGGTTTCAGATGGTAATTTTGAGGGTGTTTGTTTTAATTTTTGTTTCTTCTGACAGAATTACCAGAAGGATGGATTCCCTTTGACAGACCTGCATAAGTTCCTCAGAGAGCAGAGAGATTTTCCTTTTGTTGAGGAGGGAAGCCAGGCCGATACTTATGTGGGATTCTCAACATTCTGCTGCTGCAAACGGTATGGCAATGTTACAGTAATGCTGAAAAAATAAATAATTAATTAACCTTCTTCAGCCAGCAAAAGCCTGCAGATGTGCAGGGTAGGGCAGCAAATACCTTGTTTAAGGGCACTGTGTCAGTTGGTGAGGATAGACAGATGTTCTTTATTGTTCACAAGGGAAATTAATTTTGTTCAGGTCAATACACTATATACAGACAATAAATAAATAAAATATGACCCAAAAAAGCACAGTAAAATTTTTTTTTAAAAGAGAGTGGGTAGGATGTTATTCATTCTGAGGATTCAAATTGGTAACTATCAGTCACAAGCGCACGTCTCTCTCCTTTAGGTTGCTGCCTTGTGTTGTGCTGTAGTAACATAAGACGAATGTGATGATGCTCTCCCCTGCTGTAAAACTGGTTAAAGAGCAAATCAACACTCAACCTCCATCAGTGTTGTCAAAGTGGGTGTCTTATATCCACTGTCATAAGCAAAACACACTGCTTCGACATCATTGGCTGAGGTGTGGCCAGTACTGCAACATGCTGGAAAGTTTAAACCCAGAGAGCAATACAACGACAAATTTGTCCCCTAGTCGTACCCAGTTTTTGTTCTTTTTATTCCAAACCACTGTTGCTGCAGCTGGAGGCCTAAAATGCAACACTTCTGCACAGTGGAGTGTTTTTCCCAGGAAAGACCTAAATAAGCTTTCTTGAACTGGGATGACTTGCATTACTATTATGTTACATCACTCAGCAATACAATCAATGTTCCTTATTGTTTTGTGTTCAGTCCCAGTATAAATGGATCAGGCACTAAACAATGGCAATGCCATACTACTTCCATATGACATCTATATTTGGTGCACCCTAAAAGTCATTTTGCATCAGTGGCACCTTGTTGCTTCAGCAAGACATTGTACTGCTCTATACATCCCTTCCTCTCTGCTCATTCCTTTTCTATGAGCCAATCTCTATCATCAGCAGGCAGCAGACCGGAGTGGAGTTTCCTCCACGCTGTGGTTTGGCTTGGTCCTATGTGGTCTGAGAGCAATGAAATTAGTGGTGGGAGCTATGCAGACACACCCAGTGATGGGCTGATTACAGAGAAACTGAGGCTGTGCACTGGGAAGAGCCACCCCCCCTCTGGCTGTGTAGGCTCCCAGATAAACAAGCCATGGCCAACATTAAGACTCTGAAATTGAGCTAGAAAACTTTTTGTGTAAGCAAGGCTGCTTGTTAGTTGCAAAGTGTTTTTTTGGAACCAAGGGTGATATGTGAATGTTGCCTTTCCAGTGGCATACATTTCCAAGGCTCTTTCCCATCTTGTGTGTGCAGTTTGTTCTCAACAAGGGTTAAATATTATGTTTGGAGCTCCTGAACACATTTGTGATGAAGAGGACGGTGATCTGATTAGTTTATTTACCTCCATCACTTTCTCTGCTTTTTTGTGATAAGATTTAATATTTTACAGTGCGGCCTCTTCAAGTTATATTTTACCACATCCTTTTTGAAGCTGTGTCCATTGCATGTCAGATATAATCATTAGTTCCTTTTCAATCTTCTGTTTTTAACAAAGAGAAAAGTTGCAAAGCTCCTCTGAAACTGCAGTTTTACCAGACTGTGGTCAGTCACCTTGTTCTGCTCTGCATTCTGACTAGACTGCTATGTTTCATAACCTTTCAATATGTCAAGATTGACGAGTGACTGGTAATAAGCCAGCAGGCTTTGCCTCTCTAGCTTGCAGTATCCATTTGTATCAGATGCATGCAAACATTTTGTGATTGTACTGAATTCTGTATAAAAGATTTTTGATCCTTCTGAAACAGAACAGCATTCACTGTAGGAAGAAAGAACTGCTTTAATTCATTAAAAGCAAACTTTATTTAGTAAAGTAAGTAATGCAATATTGAACGGCTTTGCTAGTGACTCTTCAGTTTTAAAATGAGTATCTGCCAGTATAGTTTTAAGTTTTGATTACACACGTTTCTTCTGTGTTTCATAACCATTTTCTGTCATCACAGCAAAATTACTTTGCTCCATCCTGTTTGGGGATGTGCAGACTCAGTTACAGGGCCATAATGTGTAACAGTGCAATGTAATAGTAGAATCATGATTTGATATTCTTCTTCCTTCCGGATATTAGCGTAAAAGACAGTGGCTTTCAGGCATAAAGTGACTTCCCTTCATTAGCATTACCCAATTTTGTAATTGCAGCAATTTACACGCCTATTCTGTCCAGCTTTTATTTTTCGAGAATCTCTCAGTGAGGTCACATAAATTTGATCAGCATTTTCAGCAAGCATGTTAATGTCTGGCTGAAATTTCATCCACATACACATAATTAGCTGCTTCCTATTATCTCCTTCCACTGTGAGTTCACTTATTTGGAAAACAAGTTGAGGATCAGAGGAATCAGCCTGCAGTTTATTACTTGTTATTGGAACCAAATTACCAGGTCATTATAATAAATTACATGACTATGTGGAGAAAATGTGTCACATGAATTTGGCTGAATGCTACATAATTAATGTGAAGCCTATGTCAGCTTATGGGTGGACAAAACTGTTACCACAGCACATGCAGCATCCTGTTTAATCTTGTGTTTTGCCAAGTATAAACTTGGCTTATGCTAAATCTTAATACTTGTCACTCAAATAACACTTAAGAGCCACACAGTAATGCATAAATACATTTTATTGACCAAGTAATTGTCTGTAAACTTAAAATTGGTGTAGTTTATAACGACCATATGATTACACTGTAGCAATTAGGCAGCTTTGTGAAAAGGATTGATGATACACTACGCTTGACAGACATTAGACAAAGGCGATACTAAACCATACTTGGAAGCAATATTTAGACGCAGTAAGGCCTGTTCTCAAGTCTGTGTTCTAGGTGATATGAACTCACTTTTGCTTTCTAGAGAATGATTTGGAGAACCTAAAATGCCATCTGTCCTCTGTGAAAGTGTATTGGCCACCACAGTTTACATTCACATCCTCAAACAGCTATAGAGATCTAAGGAGCAGAGTGTGAAAGGCTTGCTCTGCTGCAGCAGTGTAGAGCTGAAGCAGACACAGCTGTAAATTCAAGCCACCACTAAAATACGTTGGTTATAACAGACTTTAAAGATGAAGGCAAAAAGGGAGTCATATCTCTTACACATCTGATGTAAAACAGAAACACACAGTAACTGTTCTGCTACGGGGAAAACAGCCAAATTGCGCAAGAAACGCTGTGACAAGGCTATCGTTTTCAAAAGCGCTTGTCGCTGGGACTCATTTTAGGAACGGGGTCCATGCTGGCACCAGAAATCAAGACCTTTTACAGCCTCTCTCTATCGCTTGCTATGCCCTTTTTGTAGGGGGGTTATCTCTGCACTTAGCATGTGGTGGAGGCCTAAAGCTTAAAGAGGCATCCTTGACTTGAAGGTTGCTTATTCAGATCCAAGGACCAGTCAAGGAAAGTGTAGGAGGCGACAGTGAATGAGAAATGATCTCCCCTCCCAAACCACTTAGTGCTGAGCTGCCTTTTAGCAACATGTTTACTTGATGACACAAAACAGAAAGGACAGAGGATCCCAGCAGGATGCAATGGAAGGTGATTTGGCCAGTGAGAACAAATGTGAAGCCCAAGAATTAATAGGGAGAGCATCACATCACATCACATCACATCCACACAGCGCTGTAGTTTACAATACAACAGGAAAATGAACAGTTGTTAGTCTTATTTGATAGTGACATGTGAGCACATAACCAATCTCAAAAGTGTAAGCATGCTACTCTGTTTCACATTTTTGTGAAATTATTTCTGTCCAAAACATCTTTGAAGGATCATTCTCCACAAGGACACAAGTATCTGCTTGGCATTCTTGGATTTGTTATTCAGCCTGAGTGTGAGGCAGAGTGTTGTTGGGAAAAAAAAAAAACACTATATATTGAGTCAACCAACTGAATGTTATTGACTGAATTCCTTTCATTTGGTTATGATCAATAATTCGAGTCAGACTCAAGCGTACGACCACTGAAATGACAACAGTAAATACTTCCATGATGGTATCTTTCTGTCTGTGTGTAGACACGTTCTTGTGAACATAGTAATTCAAACAATATATTATATAAAAATCATAATTACATCACAGGTATCATGGAGTAGAAGGTCTCCTAAGATTCGGGGCACGTTCCTGAAATTACCGTTACACCTTAAAGCTTAAGATAGAGAGTCCATCTTAACTCATACCCTTATATCTGGAGAAAAGTGCTTTTTCAGTTATAATTGCAAAGTATTTTTAGCCTCATTTGCATAACTGGTTATCATGGCGATGAGTGAGGGACATTTGAGAGCTGATCTACTTCTTGTAGCACCAGTCATATGGCTGGTACACTTACAGTGGGTGTTTATCATGTTGTCATGGAAATCAGTGCACTGAAGTTCTGTGACTTTAACCCTGCAGAACATAAATGAAACTGCGGGGCCTTGTGTGGTAAACCACGCAGATACAGAGGAATTCAGATACGAGGCTCCATCACACACGCCCTCCACGTCTCCGAGCTGAGGCCTCAAATCTTTTGCTGTCAGTTTTTTCTCTCACTTGCTGCTGTCGCCTTCTTCCAGAGAGCAGTTTATAGTTTAGCCTCATTTGCATAACTGGTTATCATGGTGATTAGGGTGGGACATTTGAGAGCTCATGCACTTCTTGTTGGATCTTGTTGCAGAGTCCCAGAAAGTGATGATGTCATACTCATCAGCTGACAGCAGTCCCAGCTCCAGACAGGACGATCCGGAGAGGAAGATGTTGGGAACAGGGATTCACATGTCTGAGATACGCTCTTCCACAGGGGAGATCAAAGTGCCCCAACTGAAAGTGCTGGGAGTGCAGGTTTATGGTTCCAGCAAAAGATTTTGTGTACTTTGTAGGGAAAAGTATAGTGCAATATAAAATGCTAATGAATCCCTCTCTGAACCGTGAAACCAAAGCTTGCGTGCAATAGGTTTTATATTATCTAATGGAATTCAGGGATATTGTTCCAAAGTTTACTGGGCCTTTTTTCAGGCATGGACATGCACTAAATATTAATAGACTGTTTCCTCAATTTGTATGTCGGTGCAAACACCACGGCTATGCAAAATACTGCAAAACTAAATGTAATTTATTTTTAAAGTGTCGTGTGGGTATGTGTGTTGATACAATTTTGCATACATTAAAGAAAAATTTTCATTTGACTTCTGTTAAAGTTGTCACCTGTTTGTTACCTATTCAGCTGTTCATTGTCTAAGATTTGATTTGGACAGCAGATGTCATATAAGCAGTCAAAACCACTAGATGATTTACACAGTCAATATTGTTTCACTGTTGGCCTGCATCTGTAATTGCTATGTGCAATAAGCCAATAAAACATGGACATCCGCCTACAGGCAGGATCTAGAGCAGTGGAAGATGCTTGTCAAGACGAAGGTGAAATGTTTGAGTAAGCTGACAACACATGACAGACGATATCATTTATTGAGTGATCTACCCAACAGTGAAACATCAGATTACATAATCCAACAGATTTACCCAAAACAAAACATTAAGAACTGCTGGAAAAGACTGTTAAACAGCAGTAACCCGATTTTAACCCAGGTAAGATTGAGTAAGAGGGACTTTTGAATGACTGATGTGAGCGTCATGAGTACCAACACTTCAGAGCTATGAGTAAACGTTATCTCCATAAAATCCACCAGCATGTGAGGATATTAGCACAAGTTGGAGCATGACTGCAGGCAATGCCCTCAACAAAATCAAAGGAATATTTCCTCACCGATTTGGCATTTTGTGGACGACAACAGCATGCCAAATCTAAGTGATCCTCACTTAGTACAGTTAACTTGCTGATCTATCAAGTGTCTAAGATGGATGTGGTTATACCAGAGACTATTAAAATATTATTAAATGAATCAATCTGATTACACATTCCCCATCAATGAGTAAACACGTCAGTGCGTTCATGTAATGTGGTATTTTTCCTATGTGGTAATACTAGCCATGGAGTGTTTATGCTTATCTTTGTTGTGAGATGCACTCTTCAGTGGAAATGGCTTTTTGTGTAAGTAGTCTACGTCACTTAGGTTACGTCACTTATAGACCAATACCAAAATAAGCAATATTGAGTGTGTTATATCACTTTTTTACATTTAACAGTGGAAATCCTCAAAGATGAATATGGAGGCTGTCTCTGCAAATCTGCCCTTTCCTGCTGTGCCCTGTTACTTAACTAGTCAGTACTAGAAGTCTACCCCCCAATGCCTTAGAGGACTATTAGAGTATGTAACGGGGTGAAAGTAATGAATTACATTTACTCATGTAACTGAATATGAATTAGAATATGAGTATGAATTAGTAATTTCACTTTTACTTAATACATTTTTGTTGAAGGGGCTATATTTTTATTCATTTCCAAGCATACTGTAAGCATCACAAAATGAACCATTATGAATTCAAGTCAATAGAGATGCAAAGATGGCATGCATTTTTAATTTCCAAAGTTTCCAATTAATAGAATTGATTTTGAAGTTTGTAATCTTGTCCTTCAAGAACTGGAAGGAGAATCACACTTCTAACAAAGTTATTGTTTAGGTAACTTTTACAGTGAGTACATTTCGAAGGAGCTACTTTTTACTTTTACTTCAGTATAATTTTTCAGTGATACAGTACTTTTTCTTAAAAAACAAACAAAAAATAATAATAATAATAATAATAAAGTAACAATAGACATTTGTAGGACTCGAGACTCAGATCTCAGACGTGACCAGTCCTCTCCACCACTGGTGTATACACAGGTTTCCACCAGCCAAACCCCTTAAAATGTTTTAATGGCATACTATTACAGTTTCAAATGGGAGGTCACCCCATCTTGTTATGATGTGGTAAGGAATTATGAATGGCACTCAATTCTAAAAATAATACAACTTAGAAATACCTCAGGAGTTCAGGACAATTCTTTTTCCCCATCATAACCCAAAATATAAGAGCTCCTCTCCCTACAGTTTATGTTTTGTCTACGTTTGACATCAAAACACACTCAATACAGGCATTCAAAAGTGTCTCATTACTTCTATGGATTATTAGTCTTGGCATGATCCTTCCTCAGCCCTGTGTGCCCTCCCATTTAAAAGTACATAGTCTGCCTTTAACAATGAATGTTTACAATGAATGGGGCAAATGTCCGGTAAACAGCCAGTTGTGACACAATTATATGAGAAACAGACAACTAGGGATAAAAAAAAGAAGATATCCCACAGGCAAGAGGTCAGAGGGGTGGTCTTGAGAGCACATTGCCTTAACCCTCCTGTTCCCTTCAAATTTACTAACACTTTTTATTAACTGGGGTCAATTTGACCCCATTAATTAAGCCTCCAGAACATGATTATAATAAAAGTTGTTACCCAGGTTTATGTGTTGCCTACTTTGAGTCTTGTTGACAATCTAAAATCCAAAATTGCCCTTTAAATAAAACATCCCCCGTCCCCATGTGGAAATCATGTTTTTCCCTCCCCAAGGTCATGTGAACTATCAGTGGTTCACTACTACACACATGGTTATGTTAGGTTTGGGCCCTGAAGCAGAGGGAAGTTTTTTGAAGATTATAAATGGCATGTCATAGTTGCTCAGTGTCATCCATAACAACTAAGTTAATTTATATTTACACAGTTGACCCTATTAAATTTGGAAAAGTCATGAAATATGTAGCTAAAATAAGGCGGTGTTAATCATCTATTTAGAGACGTTAAACATTGAACAGGATCAAACTGACCTTAAAGATAACCGGAGGGTCAAATCTGCTCTCTTCAATGGTCTGATGAACGGTACAGTGTTTATAAGGTTGCCATGGACATCAGTGACTTGAGCCCGTGATGTACAGAGACAAGTGAGACAGCTGGGGCCTCGCGCAGTCAACCACGCGCGCACACACACACACAGGAATTCAGATGCGAGGCTGCGCCGCTCACGCCCTCTGCGTCACCGAGCCCAGGACTCAAAACTTTCTGCCTCGACTTTTCCCTCTCAGTCGCTGCTGTCACCTCCTTCCCGAGAGCAGCTCCGACACCATGCTGGGTAGAGTCCGACACGGAATGAGTCACCACTTCTGTTGACGGACCACGGACAGTTTACAGGCCACTACAGGTGAGCTCACCTGCTAATCATGAGCAGTTGTTACCATTTGTTACTCTATATTACGCATGTCGCGCGCTTTTCTTGTTCAGGTATGTTTTGGCTCGGCTACTGTCGACAAAAAAAAAAAAAGACAAACAAAATGTTTCTCTTTCACGTTTTGTATTCACTACTCGAGTGGTTTATCATTCTTTGTCAGCTCTCCTTTTTTCCTATTTGTGAAGCCTCATGTTATAAAGAAGGTTTCAAAATAAGAGAAGAGTCGTCTTTTCAAGGAAAAAAAACTTTGAAGCTTTATTTTGATGTGTGTTATCTGACAGGTAGACTGGCTTAACACAGAATTTCAAAAGCTAACGCTCTGGACACGAATGTCTTTTCATTGAACCAAAGTTATTACTTAAACTCTCCTTTCTTATTTTAGTCCAAGTTAAATTGCAGCCTAGCAATGGGAAGCCACTGTGATTTAAGCTGCATTCAAAGCAGCTTCTTCCAGTCAGAGGATTTTGGCACGTGAACTTCCCTTTGGAGTCAGGTCATTTAATCTCTCGCTGCCCAAAAGCTATTTGGCCATGAAAAGAACTGGCACCACACAAAGACCTGGTGTATTAAAACGTGTCGCTCCTGAAATTTCACTCCTCTTACAGTCTCACCCTTATCTCGATAGTGCAACAGCCTGAATTCTCTAAAAGGGTGTCTTGCTTTTGTCATTCTCAACCTGTGCCAGTTGTTCAGAATTTTCAATGTTGTCCCACAGGCTCCCTAACAAGATGGCAGGGCAGCATCAGAATCAGTGCCACTATGGCAAGCCCATGGGCTTCTTCTACAGCAACAGCAGCCAAAACAAAGATGAATGGGACTCCACCCAGCTCATCCTGGTCCAGGTGGTGGGCTCTCTCTTCTGTTGTTTCATCCTGGTCTCCAATGCCATGGTCATAGCCGCCGTTATCACCAACAAGAGGTTCCACTACCCTTTTTACTATCTCCTCGCCAATCTGGCTGCCTCAGACTTCCTGGCTGGGATAGCGTATGTGTACCTCATGTTTAACACGGGGCCAGCGTCCAGACTACTGACAGTTAAGGGTTACTTCATCCGCCAAGGCCTCCTGGACACTAGCCTCTCGGCTTCGCTGGCCAACCTGCTGGTGATAGCCCTGGAGCGCTACATCTCTGTCATGAACTGGAAAGTCCACAGCAACCTGACAAAAAGGAGAGTGACCCTGCTGATCGTGCTGGTGTGGGCTATCTCAATCTTCATGGGGGCTGTGCCGAGCCTGGGCTGGAATTGCATCTGTGACCTGGAGGACTGCTCTCAGCTGGCTCCCATCTTCAGCAGGAGCTACCTGATCTTCTGGTCGGTGTCTAACCTGATTGTGTTCCTGGTTATGGTGTGCATCTACATGAGGATCTACATGTATGTCAAGAAGAAGACGTCAGTGCTGAATCCACACACCAGCGGCTCCATTAACCGCAAGAGGACGCCCATCAAGCTCATCAAGACGGTCATGACTGTGCTTGGTAGGTGTCCAACGTCACTCAAAAATACAGTCAGTGCAGTGCGTCTGATGAAAAAGCGGCGAGTCATACCCTGTCTCTGCTATAGTAAGCTCTGTGACCCAGTGCTGTGCTGTCATGTGCTTTTTCTTTGGGTTTATAGGCACTCAGAAGCCAGTCACAAAGTTCACACAGCTCACTGAGTCAGTGCTGAACACGTTTGATTGTAATCTGTGTGTTCCTGATAGGAGAGAAAACGCTGAGCAAGTTAACAAACTGAAGCTTTTGCTATTCCTATGTCAAAATGCTGTTTATGCTTTCGGTAAATGCGCTGAGGGCTTGCCGGTGATATTTATAAAGACAAGTGAGTCACACTCAGTGAGACTTTAGGTTCCACATACAAAGAGCAAAGCATCAACAGTACCGTCTCTCAACATTAGCGGTGATGATGAATATAAAATAGAAAAACAAGAAAACACGAGAAAAAAATGATGTAATGATTCAGTCGTAGGAGCATGTGTCTCATGCCAACTTCATGTAGTGTTCTTTTTTCACTGCTTCTAGTGTAATGAGTACATTGGAAAACATCAGATCACAGTTCTGAATTTGTTATTAGCTCAAGTAAAGAAATGTGAGACAGCTGAAGTTTCCTTTTCATCACGTGCATTTTCACCCTGGATAAGACTGTCACATATCTTTTACTGTGCCTCTGTGTTAAAGGGAATATGGTGTTGTAACAGGATACATTGCAGTCAGGGCACAATGCCTATTATCACACCACTCCCACCCTCCTTTCATGTAGCTCTGCAGGTCAGGTGAGTTTGATCTCTATCAACCCCAGTTTAAGATGTTATATTTTCCCGGTCTTTTTTTGGCAGTCATACTTTAAAATCTTCACAAAAACAAATAAATCAATCACATCAAACTACATGAAATTTGTCATGTTTTTGAGCAGTCCTTGTGCAGGATAAATAGGTCTGCCATTGTTCATTGTCTTTCCTGGCGCTCTGTTTGCCTGTCCGGGTTGCTAGATATGTGGCGTAAGAGCCGCCTGTCTCAGTACGCAGCGTCTTCCAGGCGGCTGTGTAATTTTCTCTTCCTGCAAGGACACTGCTCCTCCGCCTGTGCAGTGTGCTGGCAACACCACACTCTGCTCCTCTGTGGCCTTCACTGAAGAACCCCACCTCCCCAACCAAAAAAAAAAAAACAAAAACAAAAAAAAGAGAAAAAAATAGAACCTACGATATACTTGAGAAGCCTGCAATCACTCTACAATTGCTTTCAGATGCACCATTGTCTCCTTTAGCCCGCCAAACTGTTGTTGCCGCAGTGTCTTCTTCAAAATTCCTGCTGAGATTAGTGTGGCTGTACTGTGGTGATTAAAGTGCATCTATTGGCGATGTAGCGTTTAATGAATAGAGGGTATCAGACAGTTTTTGTATTCTGTCATCTGTCACATCAAGAAGAAATGTGGATGCAGGGAATCAGTGGCTAAGATTTGACCTCACCTGCCAACATGGAACTGCACGCCACAAACCAAATGATGTAAACAGTCCAAAAAAAAGGTGCTG
Source organism: Myripristis jacobus (assembly GCA_900302555.1). Taxonomy (NCBI): domain Eukaryota; kingdom Metazoa; phylum Chordata; class Actinopteri; order Holocentriformes; family Holocentridae; genus Myripristis; species Myripristis jacobus. The sequence continues at coordinate 4,111 of OMLB01063202.1, read as the reverse complement.
TCAAGCTTCTTGGCCCCTAAACATGCCTGACGTGCTCCATTATGTGGTGTGGTGAAGACAAAGGGAGTATGGGGGAGGGAACGGAAAGGAATCTGAGAATCTTTTGTCATTTTAAGAAGCAGGTGGTCGGACCCATCACATGTTAGATTAACCAAGAAGAAAGTTAACCTTTGTTCCAGGTGAAAAACAGTCTGCCCAGGCGGAAATGGCAACTGGACAAACCAGTTCAGAGACACATAACCCACACGTGTTGCGTTATGACCAGATCAAAATGAATGAGTGTTGAAATGTTGCATATGGATACAGACAGATGTTTGCTCATAAAAAGGTAATTATAACATTTTAACCGTGGGTGGCCTGTGCTGAAGAAGAAAAACCATGGAAGTAAATGGGTTATTCCTTGTAAATTTGCCCCAAGAATGAGTGGCCTACTTAAAAACAAATGGAGAGAGCAGGTTTTTAAAGGAGTTCATTTGTGTAGTTTGCATGTGTTTGTACATCCCTCTTGAATGTAGGTCAAAGACGAAGAAGAAGACAGTGAGAAGAATATTTTGGTAGCCTTATGCATCACAGTCTTGTCACTCTTGGCCTTTGTTTTGGTGCATATCAGAGAGTGCATCACACTGCACTTTGTAAGAGTTAGAGAGACTGTTTTTATTCTTGAGGTGCGGCCACTGCGTTTTTCACAAAGCCTTGTTGAATGAATGCTGCCTGAGTACTGGAACACATGTGCTAGAAACATGGCTGCTTCCAAAGCCCAGATGTTTTTTTTTTCCTCGATGTCAAAGATTACTGGGAAAGAAAGTACTCTTTTAATTGGGGGATTATATCATAAACTGCCAGAGGAACCCCATTTGATGGGGTTTTACAGTAAAATATCTGGTAAACTTTTTCACTTTCAGTCCTAATGACAGTGAACACATTAGAACTGATGTCAGCACTTCTATCAGACTGTTTCAGTCTGTGCAGGTGTGAGTGTGTGTGTGCGTGCGTGCATGTGTGTGTGTGTGTTTGAGAGAGACAGAGAGAGATTTTGCTGTCTTTTTAACCTGTATAGCACTACTCTTGTTTTTGTTGTGCAGATGTATTGAAGCCTTAAATGTGCAGGCAGCACATAGACAAGTTCCTACTTGTGGCTTCCGCTTAGTCCCAGAAATCCCTCAGAAGCCGTTTTTTGTGCCCCAACATGTTGGAAACGGTAGACTCATTGGCTGAGGATGCTCCAATAGCCCAAACACTGAGCTACTGTTTTATTAACAAACAACCCAAGTTGCATTTTTAAAACAACAGCGACACTGTATTCTTTTGAACCGGTGCTCTAGCTTCTAGTAGAGATGGTAGTGTTTGATGAGAATGTTATTACACCTCTTCTATGATTTATTCATTTAAATCATAGTCCTTATTGGATTAGGACAGTTTTTCAATTAACATTTGCTATGTTTGAGCTTCATGAGTGGAAGTACTTGCAACCAATAAATAGCTCTCGATATAGTTTTGATCAGCAGATATTTTCCCAGCAGTTTTCTTATTATTTGCCAATGTGAGCAGTTTATTACTGTTAAGAGATTGGTGAGTTTTGGTAACCCTTGACAAAAGAGGCTTGGAACTGGTAATAAGGCACTGTCTTGAATCTTTGGAACAGCTGGGAAAGTCTGGGTGGGTAAAGTAAGACTAAAGAAATGAGAGTAAATGAGAAGGGCAGTCAAGGTGCCCTTGAGCAAGGCACTTGAAGGGTTTCTTCACCCATAATGAATGATATTTGTATATCAAGTAGTCAGCCTGTTTGTTGAATGCCTGATAAGAAAAGCTGCCCTGCAAGCCATCACGGTAAACTTGTATTCCAAAAATAACTGGCGATCTCAAATGTTCAGTTCAATTTAAAGCTCATCATGCAAAATACTCCATCTCTGTGGGATCCAGTCGTATGCTCATGCATACTTACTTGCCATGCATGCTACATGGCCACACATGAGGGGATTTTCCACATGTGGTCTGTGTGCAACATTTTAGGAAGTATTTGTATTCGGAAGTAATGTGCATATAAATGGATACCTGAGACTTGCATTATATTGCATGATCAGTGTGAACTTTTTAAACTGAACTTTTTGTTTTGTTTTGTTGTTGTAAACAGTTTACAACAACAAAACATAGTTTACATAGTTTGCGAGTAAAACTTCATCAGGGGTCCATTGCAGCACATGGTTAGTACTTGAAACAAATGTCATCCATTGTGGATGAAGTAACCCTTTAATCTCCAGCACTACAGTGGTACTGTTTAGTGTTCAACAGTAGAAGTCTGTGGTTGCACAACCAGGTGTAAATACATGCAACTATACAAATGAAAAGCAAAGCATTGCTTATAATGCATGCCAAGCCCAACATTCCCTGCTTAACTGAAGGTTACAAAAACACAGTAATGGCTTAGCCGCTGTTTAACCATGTATATTTTGGTGTAATTTACCCTCCAGGGGCCTTTGTGATCTGCTGGACCCCCGGCCTGGTGGTTCTACTGCTGGATGGCCTCCACTGTGAGCAATGCCAGGTCATGCTCTTCAAACGCTGGCTGCTGCTCCTTGCTGTGCTCAACTCTGTCATGAACCCCTGCATCTACTCCTACAAGGATGAGGAAATGTGGACAACCTTCAAGAACCTCCTCCGCTGCATAGGCAACGGCACCCGACGGCAGCGGTCATCGAGGGCCAACGCCAGGCCGCTCAGCTCTGCGCAGGACACAGGCAACAGTCAGCCTCCATCAGACGAGACCAAGAGTGACGAACAGGGCATACTCAAGACCTGAAACTAGAGAGACAGAGGCAGTTCTCCTGTGAACTTCCAAGAACTTGCACCTAGCTCTGGTCGGACGTCTTTTGTGAAGCCGTAGATAGGTCCTGACTTAACAGACAAGCCAAACACTTGACGAGATTCGAACAGGGGAACCGCTCCAGTGTTGGGCTGGACTTGTGACAAGTGGCTTTTGATGCACTATTAATGCCCACAGTGGGTGTGATTTTGGACAAATAACTCCCATTGTTTTTTTAAGGAGAGATTCCTGTTGATGTTTTATCCATTATTTTTGCATTTTCCTGAAGACATTCCTGGTGGTTATTTAAACTTGGAGGAGTGGCTGAAGAAAGTTCACAATATGAAGTACTCAATAGTACATTTCTCTTTTTACCTCAAAGGAAATAAGGGTAAAAATGATGCAAAGGGTGATCTTAGTTTGCTACCTAACATAAATCTCTGTAGCTCTCTGGAATTTTGATATCAGTCTACCATTTGTATCTTTTTAAGGCAGCAATACTGTAATGGATGAACTAATTGAGAAATGCAATTAGCTCATAGTCATGTTCTGTAAAACTAAAGTTGCTTGGGGAAGGGGTTTTCATGAAAAAACATTTTTACACAAAGAAAAAAAACCCTCTATACTACTGTACTGTACATGTCTACTATAAACTGTAAGATACTGTCATAAAGAACTGATGTAATTTCAACTGTAAGACAGCTGAAAACCTTGTAAAATTCCAAAAATTTCAACATCATTGCTTTTAGCTTGACACCCATGCATTTTTCCGTTTATCTGGTTTTTAGGGCTTTAATGAACCCAAATGTTGTAGAGGTGAATGAATGATTTCAATTGAATTTAAAACATGGACATCACCGCCAAGTTGAGATTTTTATTATTTTTTTTGTATGTGTATGCATTGATATCCAGCGTTACATGCTTATTTTGGTCTGTTGTAGCTATTACAACTCAGTTTGGACAATTACACGTCATCATCTTTCTTTGTAAAGCAATTTTGCCTCCAGGGAAGAGATAAGAGTCAAGAGTTTGTCTCCCAATCTGTCTGTCTTTATCAGCTCAACTAAACAAACAGACAAAACGCTCAGCTGCAGCTCCTCACCAAGGCAAACCTGTTCTCCCTGTGGTATTTTTACACATCCTTCCTGAGTCATTCGGTGGCTGCTGTTGCTCTGATTAAATAGCTGCTCACCTGAAGGCACAGGGGGTTGTAAAATGATGTTGCAACACACTGGATTCCTGAAACAGGTATTCGCTGTGTACCTGCAGGATGTGCAAAGGATATGACTGAAGCAGACTGGAACTCCCCAC
>OMLB01063201.1:182485-201265 GCA_900302555.1 Myripristis jacobus | reverse complement strand
CAGAGGCATCTGACATATTAAGCCAATCAATATACAGCTTCATTTGTATGTTTTGTTTTCTTTCCTGGAGAAAAGTGTCCTTTTTTGTTGGTTTTTCCACAAGTAAGATGCTATAAAGGTAGCGTGTTTGGAAAAACAATTTGGAAATCTGCTTTACAAAGAGAACTCATGAAACAATCCACTACGCATAGTCTTGATTCTGAATAATACACAGCTAGTTGGGTGTTTTTGCACTACTGTTTGTACATCTTACATGTTTGATTCTATAATGTGGGTCACGCCATATACATCCAGCAGGAACACATTGCGATACAATACGATAGGATAAAGGCTTTATATATATATATGACAAAATAGTCCTGATCCTTAATCGGTGCAGTGCTGAGAATCTGCTTGCAAAGCTTGTCTCTCTCCTCTGTTTCTATCAGCAGAGCCTGGCGTTACCCGTTCCATGCTTCAAACAACTGTACTGTGAAAGGAAAAAAACTCGATACTAAATGCAGAGATTTAAGCATAGTATTATGACCAAATGGGGGGTCAGTCTGGCCTACAAAGAGAAGATAAGCCCAAGCTGGTAACCCCATTTCCCTTCCATCTGTTGGTAGCAGTTGTAGAGCATGGCTGCGCTCACCAGGACCTGGCAACCCCTCCCCCAAGCCCTCTTTCTCTGGCTGACTGCACAGCTGTGTTGCGTTTGGATTAGGCCAAGAATAAAACAGGAAGTAGAAATTAAACAAAAGCTTAAAAAAAACCACACAGGCACTGTAAGTTACCAAAGACTCAGCAGCACGACTGACAGCCTGTGGAAAAAAGTGCACACATGCACACACCCACACGCGTGCACCGGCTCGTGCATGGACACACAAACATTCTATGTACAAAGTCATACTCTACCTCCCACAGATGCACATAAGCCCACTCAGGACCACAAGCATATCGTTTCTCTGTGCCCACACTCATGCTTACACATATGGTCTTTTTACATGCAAAGTGCCTCTCTGCTCAATACTCCTCGTGGTGGTGTATAATGGGAGCTGACGCAAACACACTCAGTCAATCTAGGATTCATCAGTATTGTGATGATGTTGATATAATTATTGAAGTATTTTGTTTATGAAATATAACATGCCAACAATATAATTACATTACAATTAAGCCCTTACTCTTGCTGATTATGAATAATCAGATTAAGACACCTGAAGTACTCTGATCACTGACGCATGCACTCTCATTTCTCGGACTAATCAACAGCCAAGCATCCTTTATTTCATAAGTAAAATGGTAACTCTTGATCTTTTGCCGGCAAGTGGCTAAAGTCTTTCTTGCAGCTTTCCTGAACTAATTACACACATTGAGGGCGCCATCCAGTCCAACTTTTGGGTTCATTTGACTACTTATTTATTTACTTATTGTATAACTTACACTGAAGAGTTTGGATTTATTTTACAAGAATTTAGATTTCGCCAACTTCAAATATTGATTATTCTTTCAGTACCTAATGGATAAAAGCAGCACTTGGTAATATTGGAGAAGGGATATAGGGTGCAACCCTACTGAGACCCTAAACTTAGTGACATTTTCACCCAATTCAGTCCTCAGGTTTCTCCTTTTATGTGCGAATGTGCTAAAATTGTTGTACCCAGAGACAGCAAACAGGAACTAGACTTAATGAGGAAGTAGAATTGGGAAGGAGAGAGATGGAAACAAGGTAGACTAACTGTGGAGCAGGACACTGTCATTAGTTAGCAGACAAGGTGCATTCAGCTGGCTGTTCATTAATACTGCAGGCTGGTAAAGATATAAGCACAAATAACCAAAGAAAAATGAAATGTATCAGTAAATACTGTATTGGTTGAGAAAATCCATAAAGCTGATGCTTTTTATAAGTTAGACAAACTGTCAATGAAAGTACAGCAAATGTTTTCAGAGCTTATTACTTTTTACTGTAAAGACCTGAGTCACCTAATGAGTCACATGAGCTGTGTGTGTGTGTGTGTGTGCTTGTGCAGGGTTAACATGTATTTGTATGTGCGTGCATGCATGTGTGTGTGTTTGTGTCTTCATGAATAAAAGAAGCACATGGAAACACTTACTGTATTGCTGTCGCCACTGACCCCTCCCCCCCTTTTAAACGTGTGCGCGCACACACACACATACTCACACATAAAGGCTGATTCCCTTTATGTGATCAATGAAGAGCACATATGTGTCCATTGTACAGAATAATAGCAGACATGCATAGCCAACGGCAGAAAGACGTGCTAGATGTAAAAAGACATAAACTTTACAATGGAGCTTTACACACACATGCACACACACACACACACCCAAGTAAATGCATGCACATCTCATACATGCAAGCATGCACGTACCCACACACACATACATAAACACTTCTACGACAGGAACTTGCATTGTGTTTGGCTTGGCTTTCCGAGATAGGAATTGCGTAGTGAAAAGTGCTCTTGCTGCAGGGCTTTATGTGTGTCTGTGTGTGTGCGCATACGTTGTGTGTGTGCATACACTGTGTCCTCAAGGGAGAGTGAAGACTCTGCATTTATCAGACTTTCCTTTGACAGGCTCTGTTCTCTACCTGATGTAACCGAGGCGAAGTAATGAAACTAGTGGGCCTGAAGGTTGGACAACCCCACCTGGGGTTAGAATCCCCAGGAAAACTAAATGAAGGTTAACATGGGTTTCTCACAGATAGTGGTAACAAAATAATCCAGATGTTAAATGTTAATGTCATCTTGTGGCTATACCTGGTCAGTTTGCTGGGGCTGCAGGCACAGGCTGGGGTAAACAACCTTCAGCATGATCCGATGAACCTGCCGCCAGTGGGTAATGCAAAGCAGAAGTGCAACTGAATACCCTGCCCCACCTGGTGCAAGGGCCCTCATCATTATCTTTTACAAGACAGAGCTCTAAGCATCTTGAAATGTGTTGTACCCTTGTTGCACCCACCTCGTCCAGGTGGTCATCTCTCATCTTGATCATGTTTTTCCTTCCATATTTTTGCAGCAGTCTTCATCCGCTACCTGAAGGCACTTCTGATGCTCCTGGATCTACCAGCCAATTCCTGCACCATCAGGTTCCTGGATCTGACCAAGGAGGAAGTCCTTTGGAATGTGGGGCTCTTGGCCAAATATCAGCATGTATGGAGACTCACCAGTTAACTGATGGATGGTGGTGTTACAGTTGAATACCAGTTGTGGAAGGTAACAAGGCCAGGTGCACTTGAGTTCAGGGGGAAGAGTGCTCAGCAGGTCATTCATGGTCCTGTAGAATTGGCAGGGGTTCCCTTTCAGTTTTGCTAGGCATCCTCTGTTGCTGCCAAAAGGGAAGGATGTGATGGTAGGGTCATTTTCCTAAAGTGCCTTTAGGTCAGCTGTGGTAAAGGTGGAAGGACCAAGATGGCAGCTTGAATAACTTGCTGATGCTAGTTTGTCTTGTAAGCTGCTGCAGTATTTCATTTTACAGTATAGTTGAAGGCTAACAACTCTGCTACCCACCGCTGCTGGGTAGCACCCAATTTAGTTGTGCCCAAATGAGTGGGGGAATTGGTGTTGGTCCTCACGACACAGTGTTGGCCCCACAGATACTCACAGATCATCTCTGTCATGGCCCATGGCCCAGAAATTCCAGTTTCATGGAGCTATAGTTTTTTCTCAGGAGGCTTCAAGCTTCAGCTGGCATAAGCAATGGACCTCACCCCTCCCTCTTGTTCTTGTCACAATACATCTCCCAGGCCGCTGTGGCTTGCATTCACATCTGAAATAAGAGGAAGTTTGCAAATGGCAGTATAGGTACATTTACCAGTTTTCTTTTTAGGCCCTCGAAACTCTCCTTGCACTCAGCTGTCCGGGCCTGCAGCAAGACCATAGCTCACTCTTTCAGGTCCTTTCCTTGGACATCTTAGCTGCCATATGGATTAAATCCACCCACAAACAGTAATTGGTGGTACATCCTAAAAAGGACTTCAGCACAGTGGTTAGCACTGGTGCCTCACAGTAAGAAGGTCCTGGGTTCAATTCCCACCCAGGGTCCTTTGTGTGTGGAGTTTGCATGTTCTCCCCGTGTCTGCGTGGGTTTCCGCCGGGCACTCCGGTTTCCTCCCACCGTCCAAAGACATGCAGGTTAGGTGAATTGGAGAAGCTAAATTGCCCCTAGGTGTGAATGTCATTGTGTGTCTGTCTGCCCTGCGATGCACTGGCAACCTGTCCAGGGTGTTTCCTTGCCCTCCGCCCATTAAGCGCTGGGATAGGCTCCAGCAACCCCCCGTGACCTTTGTGAGGATACTGTGCTACCTGTATACCAGCTCTTAATGAGGAACTTGCTCCAGGCACATAGGACAATGATATCATCAAGGTACAACAAAAGAGACTGGCAGTTCAGGGACCCAAATATATGCTCCATGAGGCAATGAAAGGTGCTTGGTGCAAAAGGCATCCAGTTGAATTCAAATAGCCCAAAGGGTGTGCAGAAGGCAGTTTTATGTTTGTCCTTTTCTGCCACAGGTATCTAATTATATCCACTGGCCAAGATGAGTGTTGAAAACCACTTTGTGCATCCAGCGAATCCTCATGTTGGGTAGAAAGGCATCCTCTTAGTTTTGCTGTTGTTTGCTGATAGCCAAAACACGGAGGGTGCCACCCTTCTTCTGCACCAGGATATTGGGGAGGCATAGGGACTGGGTCTTTCTTGAATAACCTGGCTATCTAACAGTTGCTGGATGTGGGCCTTCACTGTGTCATAATCAGAAGGTGGAATACACCAGTATGTAAGTCAATATGCCCAAGGCTGAGAGGCAAAAAAAAACCCCAAAAACTTATAGCCAAGATCTTTTCTGGGTTGTCCCTATCTTCCCTTGGCCAAGACTAGATCACATTCTTGGGTTCACCGTCTACATGGTCAAAATATGCTTGATAAAGGGGGTCAGCCTCCTAGCTCTGATGCGAGCCTGAACATCTCCCATCCATTCTTCTATCCTAATCAGAGGTACACAACAAGTACCACTGAAAATGGGGCACTTCCATTCCTTAGGAGGGCAAAGCAAAACACTCATAAGTAATGATTTCTGATGAGGTAGAACGGGAACCAAAGGCCTGGTTGGCTGGACGAGTCTGGTCGTCTGCTTTCTCCTGCAGTTGCTGTTCCTTTTCAGCCTGCAGTTGTCGCACTAGTGCCCTTAGCTCCTGCACCTCAGTCGACATGGTTAATTAGTGCAGTCAGTTCAGTTTCTGGTGTAAGTAGCTATTTCCATCTGCTGGTGTGCCAGCTCATGTTTTGGCTGTAGAGCCCTAACAAACACTCACTAACGAGTCAAAACACAAGCATCTGTTATAAATACTGAAAGGCTGGATCCTGCTGACAACTCAAAGTGCCACCTTGGGTTAGAGTCCCCATGAAAACTAAATTTTGTTACCACAGATAGTGGTAACAAAATAATACAGAGACTTTTGACTCTGGATGGGCAATTTATTAAACATTTGTCAACGGTGTTTCGCAGAGGAGATAAGGTTTAGGCAACATTACAACCTAAGCACAAACAGTCCAGAAAAAGAGAAAAAAAAGTAAATACAATCCATATGAGCCAGACATGTAGGGGGTTACCTGTGGGCTTCCAGTATGCCCAGACACCATGCATCCTGGTAGCCCTAGCTGCATGGGTCTAGTACAAATTCATGTAAAAAATCAAAGCACAGATAGCGCAACAGTATACAGGCAAAACAGCAGTGGCTACGACAACCCTAAAATGACAAAAATTAGAAAACCAGTTAGTACATATAGTATGGTAAAGTGGTAAAACCATTCGATAGAACCGTTGTTTCAATTTCACTGAGGTTAAAACAAGATCAGCTTTAAAACATACCTTCCAGGAGACTAGCCTGTTCACTGGCCACAGTGGACCAAATACATCAAGAGAGAGATCCCGAGTGCTACCTGTATACCAGCTCTTAATGAGACAATAATAGTCCCCAGGTGTTTGCCAGTCAGTGGGAGAGGCAGAGGGTGGGACTTCCATGGAGAGGGAAAACAGATGGTGGGATTACTAGGCCAAAAGCCTACCTATCACACTGACTTTTACTCCGAAATCTTAGAGCGGGCACAATCCTTTCTCCAAGCCTCCTCCTTGCTCTCTTCTTCCTCTCTCCATCTAGTGTCATCAGGAGGGTAATATGAGGCATATGGCTGCTGATGACAGTCCCTAATCCTCACACTGATAGCTGATAGTTACCCGCACACTCCTCATCCACGTCTCATCTTTATACGAAGAACAAGAAAGGGAGACAGAAGCGTGTCGGCTGATACTGCGCTCTGCCTGTGTCTCTCCACTCCCTCTCACAGCTGAGAGTCATTATCTGAAATGACTGATGTGTGAACGGCTGATGAACAACACTGATATTAATTCTTGTGCTGGAGAGTGAAAGTTATCTGTGGTGTTGCAAACTTCTGGAGTTCCAGAGGAGGGGATGGCTTCAAGTTTTTACATGAGATCCATCGAATAAATTCACTGTATAGTAGGCCTATGTAGAGCATACAGTTGGAGTAAAGGAGCTAAATCCTCCCTTGCTCGGGGATTCTGGTGGTTCTCTAGTGTGTGGGCGGCATTTCCTGGCATGGAGTCAATCCAGTCATCTCTAAGAGGGTCAGTTTTATTTACTACCAACACTGCGACTCTCCAGCAACCACCTTCAGCCAATGATGCACTTCATTCTTAATGGGAGAGCAGTCTTCCACGAAAACCAGGCCCCTATCAACATTGCAGAAGTGCTCACCTTGTGGTTTAAACAACATAACAGTGATGTTAGCCATATGCCAAGACATGATGCCAATTGAGAGCTTGAGATTCATTAACTGTTTTTTCTTTGCGAACATTATTGGCAGGGCCTGGATGATTAGCACTGACTTGCCCATCATGGAGATGAGTGGATTAAGCCATGGCAAGAAAAGCAACTCAAGTTCTACACAACCAGCATACTAGGGAAGTCTTTATTCTGTGCTGGTATTTTCATTTTGATCATACTTTATATATTTTTTTTCATTGACTCCCTTTAAAGCTATGAAGCAGTAGGTTATAGGTTATGCACACCTGAATGATGGGTGCAAGGAGAATGGCAGAAATTTGCAAATAAAGGTTACACTCCCACACACTGTCTGCACACTGACAATGACATTTTATTCAAGGTTTCGGTGCATTGACGTTCCTCAGCATCATCAGCAGTATGATATAGATCATTTTCTACTGTTTTAATTCATTCATTAACAATACAGCAATGTCATTGTACATGGTAAGATGTTTTGCAATAAATTATTTCAAAATGAAAATGAAAAATGTCTCGTGGAAGAAATTAGTGAATGCCTATTGATAAGACCTTATAATAATCTATCAACACTGGCGAACCCATTTTTATTCAAAAGTCAGTATGCAGCATACCTACTCCTCTGCCAGCACACCCAAACTTAGACACGTATCTATCGGGAATTACATACAAACAACATAACAGGTTTCAGTCATGAAAGACATTGGCCCTTTTAGTAATCCTGAGTGTCCTTCCACTGCATGCGTGTCACAATATTAAGCAAAATTGCATAACCATGTGATCAAAAGTTGAGTCATGGTTCTGTGTGTTCCTTGAAGTTCACGTGTCACATGTTCTTACATGTGTGATAATGGAAATCTGGACGCTTTTTCACCGGCATTAAAAGGATAATCATAAAATATTTTGCCTGAGGAAGGTCAATGCACCAAAACCTTGCATAAATAAAGTGTTATAGTGCCGATGGTGTGCGGGAGTGTAACCTTTTTTTTCTTCTTTTCTTTAAAGCTGAAATCCACAAGGTTTATTTAATTAACATATTGTTATGATAACTAAGTTATGGTAACTAGTCAATTATCTGTCTATCTTTAGTGATCTAGTCAAATAAAAGAATAATTTGACAAAGAACAAAACTAAAGTGAGCACACAAATTTTAAGCATATTGCTAGCTTATTAACATGTCGTTACACAATCCTTGTTCTAGCAAGTCAAATATATACGTTGATGTCCTGTTGTTCCTGTTTTCCAGTCCAGTGCACTGTAGCGTCTCACTGTCACCAACAGCTAAGTCACGTCTAGAGTTCCTCAAGGGACGTTTACTGGTCCGGGTGTTTTGTGGCTTCCAGTAACGCTTCACTAGCAGCGTGACCAGATAGTTTTGTGAGTCAACAGAAAACAGATTGTTAAGATCAGTGCAGTTAGTGCAAGATGTAACATAATCTTTGTCCTGCCTGAGTCAAACCTGAGTGAAATACACAGTGATAGCGACATGCACTAGGGGTGTAACAGTTTAAATAACCCACGGTTCAGTTTGGATTGCAGTTTTTGGGTCACAGTTTCAGTTTCGGTTCGGTTTATTTTGTGTATTAGGAAGAGAAAAAAAACACTACAGTTTCCAGTGTTCTCTGTATTTTGTCTTATTTGAACACTCGCAGTCAAGTATCTCAACACTCAAAGGTTTGCTTATTTAGGGTTTGGTGTCACTACCTTAGTATACATCTTAACATACCATGTTGCTTTACATTTCATTTAATGACATTGTCACTGTGCTAGGTATAAGATGCTTGCCTATTCTTGCTGTAGTGTGATATGCAGTTATTTGCACCTTCCGAAGTAATGTACAAATGCTTAAAGCCTTTGTTTTATATGTGTGTGTGTGTTAGTAAATCTATTTCAGCTGTATTGCATGATACTAGGAGTGAGGCAATGTGGAATACATACTTGTACAAACAAGTAGTATACTTTGTGGAGGCCTACTGAATGTCAGTCACGAGAGTGGGTAAGTGTGGTCTGTCCTCTCATTTAGAGCCTGCCAGTCAGCCAGCCACTCAACCAGCCATCTAACCAGGCAGCCAGGGCTTTTTAAAGGGCCTGTGATTTGACAGAATCCCATGGGGGAGAAGGGGGGATTAGGATTAGCAGCTGTTTCCCCTCAAACACTGGAGACGATACGCTATGGCTACACCACGCTGACGGCAAATTAATAGATGAATAGAACATGCGTGCATCGTCTCAGATAATGTGCTAAAGCTCCCCGCTTCATAAATAGCGAGGAAGGTGTCCTTTTCTTGAACCCAGCTATGTGAGTCTGCTGTCACACACACAGAGGCAGAGAGAGAAGCAAAGGCATATTGTGGCCGTGAGAAAGGTTTAAAACATCATCACTTTAATCTGGGAGCACAAAGCCAGCAACAGATTATGCTTCTGCCTCTCAAGCGACTCTGCTGCAGATCCGGTTTAGATGACCCTCACTAACACCCTCAGAGACAGGGGCTTTTAACCCCAAACACACACTGATAGCAGCCAGCCATCAAATGAGAACACAAAGACACACACATACACACATACACAGGGGCTTCCACTCGCCCATAGCACATGCTCGCAAGCCCACACAGGCTCACAGCCTCAGACAATGACAGATAAACACACAGGTTCATGTCGGTTCCACTTGCATTCATTTCAGGCTATTAAGTAAGACACCAACAGCCCAAACTGTTGCATGGCTAACAGGTTTTGAGGTAAAATGACACAGTGCCTGTGTGAGAAGACAGCACACAATGCAGCCATCCCTTGTTCTGTCACAGATCCCACCCAAAGTGGGGATGATACTGCAGTGATGTTGTCAGGAGTTACAGCAAAATAAAGGGCACACGTGCGCACATGACTCATCCCAAAGCAAGCACTTTGCACAGGACAGCAGCCAAACTAACTGGCTGCACAAAGTCCAAATTATTATTATTTGACTGTAATGAGTTGAATCAGATGATGCTAAACTCTTCTGCTGCTGACCTTGGGGACAAACAAGCCTTCATTATGGAGCTGAGATGCACTAAATGAGTTAAGTCTGGTGTCTTTTTGGAGCAAACGTTTGATAGGTGGACACCATACCCCTTAAACTGGAGCACTGACCATACAATTAGCTCCACGTGAGCTAATGACTAGCTTTATCCACAAGCTATGAAAACACTGGAAGGACAATTTGAATCCTCAAAGAACTCAAGTCTAGTAGTTCTTGGGTATACAACCAAATATTGAGCTATTTTAGTTCATGATATGAGACATTATGCTACATAATTTACAATATTTTCTTCAAAAAAGCCAGTGCATCTATGTTTAATTGAAATCATGCATCTTTTAAAACCAGCCACAGTGACCTAGAGATTAACCTTTGCTAAACAGAGAACGAGAGAGAGAGAAAGCGGAAATGGAAAGAGGGAGAATGTGAGAGGGAGGAGAGAAGAAGGATGTAAAAGAAGAGTGAATTCGACAGTGGTTCACCACAAATACACTTGAGACCTGAAGGATGAGTCAGAGTGGAGATGGTCATGTCAAAGAAAATAGCAAGAGCGGTAGATAGAAAGAGGAATGGGAGACTATTCAAGCACGAGTAAAATTTTCTTTAACCTCGAACTTTGACTCTGCACCCAGAGAACAACATTATAATACAGCCATCATATCTCAGTCAGCCTCTGCATCTTTGTGGCACCAAATCCCCTGGAAACTTTCAGCTCTGCCGTGACAAACTTATCATGTTTTTGCCAATCTTTGCCCAACACTTCAATGAGCCTCAAACTAATTGGTCTCACCCTCTCCACTTTTGCCATTTGTGCTTGTACATACTGCAGATTTGGGTGATTTTTTTTCACACTTTACACTTGCAAAGCTTAACCACTCAAACCGCATGGAAAACGTCCCCACACCCTTAAATGACGGTTACATATGTGTGTTTGTGTGTGTGTGTGTGTGTGTGTGCAAGAGAGAGAGAGAGAGTGAGAGAGATCACACCCTAATGCTTCCTGTCTCCCAATAAAGCCTGATGTGTGCATGCGCGCCTGGGTGTGCATACGTGCTTGAGTGTGTGTGTGTGCACGTGCGTGGACGTACGGTACATGTGTGTGTGGTGCGCTCAGACACGTATATTCTCCAATTTGCGCAGAGCTGCCTGCATTTTCATCCAACTCCCACTGTGCAAATTTCCTTTTCTGAACTCTTTTATATGGGTCACACTTTACGCTAAACCTCGTAGTGGCTTTTCCATTTGATATGTAAAACGCTGACACATTTACACAAATGTCACTCATTCACATTCATCTAGGCCACACACACACACACACACACACACACCACCTGTTAAATTGCCACTCCCAGCTGGGTGAGATGATGTTTGTCCAGTAGCCGGAGTAGACATCAGATAAATCTGATACCATCGGGACGGGCAGACAGGCAGTATAGCTGCTGTGTATTTATTCTACTTACACAGCAGGCTAGATCACATCAGCATTATTAAACAGCATTACATATAGGGAATGGTGCTGTGCCACGCCTCACTATCAAGTCTCTCATCTCTGTGGTTTGTCGCATGTGCTAACGCAATGGCGGCACTGTAATAACACTGTGAGGAGTGTGTGCGCCGCTGCTCATGTTAAACCCAATGTTGCGTTCTTTCTGCATCATCTCAACCATGACAGAGACTTCCATCTGATAGAAATGACAAAGTGCTGAGGTTTCATGTCTGTTCACTTCCTCTGTGATTTCTAGAGAGAGAGCAAGAGAGAGAGAGAGAGAGAGAGAGAGAGCGCGCGGGAGTAAGGGAGAGCGAGGCCCTATCTGTACTTGAACACTCACCACCATCACAAATAAATGAGTGTGATTCATCACTTCCTTCCTATTGAGCATGAATAGTGCAAGAGCAGAGGGTGTAAACCAAAAGCTACAGTTCAGAACACCAGGTTCCCCACCCCTCCATGTGAATGTATGCAAGTGCGCGTATGTATGTGTGTGTATGTCTGTGTGTGTATATGTGTGCCTGTTTGTGTGTACATGGCCACACATATGCACTTTACATAGGACATACAAAATGTTTATCTGTACACGCCAAAGCACGTGCGTGTAATAAGTCAGCTTTTCAGAAAATTTCAGTATGCACATGGCAAGCATGAGGCATCTGTGACTGCGTGTGTGTGTGTGTGTGTGTGTGTGTATGACTGTGTGCGTGCATTTTTGTGTGTGTGTGCACTTGTGAGATGGGATATGTACTGCATGCAAGGGCCTCCAGAAGCACCGCTCTCGACCTCTGGTGCCATCTGCCAGTGACAGGGCAGAAATGCAAATCAGATGCAGTCCCATAATACACCATGCTAGCTCCCTCCATTAGAGCAGCCTACAGAACTAAACTAGGTCAGACAGACCAGCAGCCAGCTGTGTGTGTGTGTGTGAGCGTGTGTGTGTGTGTGTGTGTGTGTGTGTATAATAAGGCACATGCGCCCTCTCTTTGTGTGGGGAGACAGCTATACATGTATGTGTGGGGGATGGGTTTAGAGTTGATTTGGTAGCACACGGGGCTCATAATATCCTTAGCATCTACTTGTAACAGTTTGGAGAGAACAATCAGAAGTAACATATAGACAAAACAACAGAGCTCATCCAGTCAGGACCCCTTCAAAGATTTCAGACTGAGAAGGCAGTCCTAGACGGTGTGACAGGGCCAAGAAGCTGGGTGACAAATAAAGGCTCTTATCTGAGGCTGAAATTAGACCACAGCCAGAGCACTACTGATAGGGAGCGTATTAAACTCTTGAAAACGAACCACCCGGGAGGGTGATGCAACGTCGAGGCAATGCTGGCGTAATGCAGACAGATGCGTCCTCCTCTCTCATATCGCTGCGATGCCTCTGAATTATGAATGAGGCCCCGTGTGCCTCTTCATTGCAAAAGGCTGCTCTTCACGCTCACAATATACTGTTTGTTTTCGTTAATGCCTCACACTCAAACATGGGATTCCGTCTTTGGTGTTGTTTGAGCTAAAAATCTGTAATGACGATTCACAGAATTTCTGAGAGGTGTTTTTTTTTTCTAAATCCCTTTTTGTCTGTAGATAATCAAAGAGCCAGAGCCGGAGTGCTGATCTAAGGTCATTAGTCAGGTTGACTGACTACAGCATATGAAAAACTGAACTGTCTGTAGATCAGCAGTGCCGTTATGAGAGGCTTTAACTTTTTGCCAAGCGAACTCCTTGATTTCCTAGTTAATAGTTTCACCACTGTGTTCCCGGTATATATTTAATTGCCTGCTACTGCTGCCCCACGCTGTGTAAGTTTATTGGACAATACAAACTGGTGTTTTGCATCATTTTAAAAGCACATACTGCACTAAATACTAACTACAGAGATGTGAAAACAGAACCTAATCAGAGTTTATTTTCCGGAAAGTCAGTGTATTACTTTCATAAATAGCTTTACCTGTGACCTGTAGTTGGCTTGAAAAAGCTGCAGTGGTGGACACAGGCTGATATAAACCACAAATTCAATCGACTTCACCACTGGTGGAAAATGAACCTAAACTCCAGTCAGCTCTGCAAAGTGTAAAAAAGTGTAAGTGTGAAGTTTAACCACTTTGTAAGACGACTGCAGCCTCCATCGAATCTTTTGTAACGCTCTCGGGACTAAACAGCATGAACGCAGCCACAAACTACAATCTTGAATGTTCTCCAGTTAAAATGCATTCTGTGTGTATGCTCATCCTATGTAATAAGCATAGAGCAATATGAACTTGAATAATAAATGACTACATGCTTTTCAGAATTAATCCCTGCGATGTGGGCCTGGTCTATTTTTAGACTCTAAACCATTTCCTTCTCCGGCTCACTTTCTCGACTTTCTTTCTTCTTCCAACTGATTTCAGGAATAGATTGTAAATTCAGTCACAAGGGAGGGCCAATGATTCTCATTTCCTGAAGTAGGTTTGGTCTTCTGCAAGCGAATGACCCTCTGCTCTCCGAATTCTCTCAAGTTTCTCTGAATTCTCTCAAGTTGCGTGTGTGTCTGTAAATTCTTTTATATGCATCTGTGTGCCATGTGTGTTGTGTGTATGTGTGTGTGTGTGTGTGTGTGTGTGTGTGCACGCTTGTGACCAGTATATTATATGTACAGTATAAGTGCCATGTGTCTGCAAGCATGCAAGCATGATGCATGAAGTTAGATGAAAAGGTGAAATGAGATGAAAAGGTTAATACTTTCCAAGCTAGTAGGTGGGTGGCGATAGCTTTGTATGTGTGCGCATGCGTCCATATGCGCGTGCATGTGAGTGTGTGTGTGTTACATTTTGTATGTTTATCTTAGTGTGTACTTTCTGTGTGGGTGGGAAAGAGACAAGAGAATGAAAAAGAAAGACAGAGAGAGGGAAAGAAAATGCAAAAGAGGGAGGACAGAGATTACTGAAAGTTTTTTTTTTTGTGAAAAGTCACTTTGTAGTACAACGTGTAAAGAAGATTTCACTTTAGTAGATTCACTAATTAGTCAAATGATGGAAGTTTCAGCCCTGTTCCAAAAGGCTTGGTAACTGAGGATATATACTCCATGGGTTGACTAAAAGTGAGGACTCAAGAATGGAGAGAAAGGAGACATCAAAGACATTTTCTAAGCAGAAGATGTCCTTCCAAATGAAGGTTAAGAGAGAGGACAGTATGTACAAATAGGACAGGTAAAGGACAGGACACACTGTGTTGAAAAACAGTCTGGCCGTGCCTGCTGCCTTAGCTGAGCCCGTCCCTGCCGCAGCTCTGTTTAGATTAAGTCCCTAACCGGATTTCTCCAATACCAATACTCCCAATAAATCCATCTCTATGGGATATTCAACCGGCATTATTCTTGTCTTTCTCTGTGCTGGAGAAAGTGCTCGGCACAGTTTGGAGCGAGGCATACAAACCACACTTCTCGCCATTGTCTTCCCCACCAGACAGCCCAGTGAATGAATGCTGCCGGCCAAATCCCCCTTCCATGCGCAGACACAGACTCTCTTGCCCACAGATACACTCGACTCTAATTAGGCAGACCACTGGACGTGTTGCAGGGGAAATCTCTCAGCACAGACATAGTGTATAGTGGCAGCTTTACAGATTTATGTCTTTTCATCGAGTTTGTGCGCAAGTGTGTAAGCTGGTGTCTGTGGGAGAGAAAGATGGGGAGCTATTGTCCTTGTTTTTGACAATTTGGTGATAGACACAATGCTCTTTTTTTCAGTTTATGGCACAAAGCGCTGTTGAAAGAAATGTGCCACTGGAGTTGTGGTGTGCTCTGTGTGTGTGTTATAGGATTATGTGTCTGCTGGAGCATTTATACATGTTGCATTGCCTTGTGCAGTCTTGGCCGTCCCGCAGTTGCAGAACAAGTAGCAAAATGCTTCACATCCACAGAACTCGCAGAGCTTTCCCCCGAGACGTGCATCATTTGCAGTGAGGTCATTTCCTGTGGTCGTGGAGCAGCGTGAGCCTCTTCCTGCTCTGTGCTAAGAGGCATCAGATCACAAGGCTTCTGCCACCATTTCCATACTTTCTCCTGTGTTAGACACAGGCTACAAGGGAAATATGGGGGCCCAGTTACAAGTGGTGACAGATCACGAGTGTTGTGGCCTCTTAGATAGGCTTTACATTAGTTCTCTTAATTAAAGGGAAGGCAAATCTAGTAGCAATTTTAGTTAGTTAATAGTGATTTTCTTCTTAAGTATTATTCCTGAGTGTTATCATCATCTACCAAGATTTAAGAGTGCCTATAAGTCAATAACTGTAATAAAACTCAGTTTTAGGGGCTGCATTTTCTACAGTATCACATTACAGCAGGGCTGGGTGGGCTTTAGTTCCCCTTGTGGGGTCACAATATGGCTGTGGTAAGACCAACCAACTGCTCAGCAAAGTGAAAATGTAACTTGGGTCTTACTATCACCACAACAGTATGTAAGCAATGTTTTCATAGCTAACTTTGCTGCAGAGCTCACTTGGTAAAAAAAAAACAACCTACATCTTGGTGGCTTATACAGTAGAGCTGATGCGAGAAAATCCAAATCTGACACCATCGCTACCTAAAGCTCCATATCAGATTGAAGCATTTTGCTCGCTCTCATCTCTCCTTATATAATGTTACAAAACTAATCCTTGATAACATGGTGGGTTTATAGCAAGTCATGTTATCAAGTTAACAGAAACCGTACCTCACTAGTCACTACCATTTGTTGAGGATAGCAGGGGATAGCAGGTACAGATGAGGAGTCAAACAAACAGGGCAGGAGGAATAAAATCTCAGGTGGTGATCTGGCTGGATCGCTCCACTCTTATGTGTGAAAGTAGATTTTGATTCCCAGCAAAACTGATTGTTTGACTCTGGAGAAATCAAAATCAACTGACAGGCCTCTCTCTGCACAGAAAGGGATGTTTCATGTTTTCTATACTCAATGATGTCAATAAAGTGAGTTAAGTGAAATGCTTATATACTCTTTTACATGGGTACATCAACTCTTTTGCAGCCAATGTGAAGGTAGCATGCTACTGTCATAATTATCAATGTCCAATATCCTATTTTTTCATATTTCACTGTGTTAACTTGTGAAAGCAATTACTGGGAAATAGTAACTGGTTCTCTACAAAGCAAATGATTTTAAAATTCACTGACTGAGGGGAAAAAGTGAATGTCTTGCACTAAACTTTCACAGCGCTTATGTTTAAATGTCAGAGTCCCAGCAGTAGAGCTACTCTGTATTAAAAGGGTAAAGCCTGTCCCTTGGGAAATACAGTTTTTCAAATTCACTTTCAATGCATTCGTGGTCTGTGTTTACCTGTAGGCCTAAAAGCTTCGGTTCTTTTAAGACGCAGCACGGCACAAGTTAAACAAGAAGCTCAAGGCAAGAAAGACTGAAATGTGAAGCGCTCCACCACAACGTGCATGAAATTTAAATTAACAAATATGTGGACTACTTAAGGGGAAGTATTCCAGCTGTGACAAAATGTGACACCAGCATGCATGCAACAAATTCCTCTGAGCTCTTCAAAAACATGTCAGTGTGACTTTCCGAAAATGCTGCGTTCACAGCAGTTTTCAAATCTTTCATGTTACTGTTGCGGCTGCACAGTTCCTCTCCCGATTTCCCGCAAACAACAAGGAGGTGGAACGATTTTAATTGACTAAATTCACCGAATACAATGATAATATACACTATCAGTGAATTTCAACGCACACAAGCACATTCCAATTCTCATATTAGGCCTTTTCATAATCACTGAAATCTCTTCTCTTTCTTTGTGCTTCTCTCTGAGCTTTTTTTTTTTCTTACCCTGAGAGAAGAGCTGTTACCTGCTACTCTGTTTCTATTGCCTCCCCCAATCACCTCCTCCCTCTCTCTCTCTCTCTCTCTCTCTCTCTCCTTCTGTATCCCTAGGGAGTCTTTGCTACATGGTCCCCTCCAGCGGCTTCCTCCAAACAACAAAAACATTGTCTTATTCTATTTTATTTTTCCTCCCCTCCATCTCAGTGGAGCTATTGCTGTGCCTTATTCTGCATTTGACCTGGGGGCAGTGGTAGGCGGAACACATTGGCCGTGGATGATAATGTCTTTCCCCAGTGCTAAAATCTGCGAGTTGCACTTTTCTGATGGTGTTTTACCACTATTTGGAATAGTATCTAATAGCAGCAGCAGCATAGCACGGTGCAGTGTTGCTGCTGTGAGGGTAGCAGCTTCTGAGGCCATCACATCAAGTATTAGCCCACACAAAATGGATAATGAGGTATTAAAATACAAGCAGTTGTGCCAAAAAGATAATGACCATTTCATCCTCAAAGCAGATCATCAAATAAACTCCTTGCAGTTTAAACTGTACAATATGATGACCAAACGTTAGGCTTCCTTCAAGGGATCTTTTGGTTTTTTTTCTTTCAGGATAAATTAAAGTAACTGCTAGGGAGTTGCAGCTGTCAGACAGTTGGCTTTGATAAAAGTGAGTGATTGGATCGCTGAGCCAAAGGCACAAAAAGTATTGCATAATGCACATATGACTCCTGCATTGATGATTTCAACTTGGCCTACTTGACTTCATTAAGCAGTATATATGAACTACTGATCATATTATGCAAGAATTCCAACAATTTCATTCTGAATTTGCAGGAGATTTTTATACCTGAGAATATTTTCTTTACACCTGTGCATTTGTTCCTTTAGCTCTAAGTGGGCCACAAGAGCAGGCAGCGGTACAAAGCCAACACTTCTAAGAATCACTGACACTACAAAGGGCTGAAATTTGATACACTTGCAAAAACGACCGAATCCCACAGGAGTTCTCCTTCAAGTTAAGTTCTTATTCTCCAGCCAAGCGCTTTTTTCTTCCCTTTTGTTGAAATGCTAAAATCACTGTTGACTGCATTTGCCATTTAGCAGAGATCAAACAAATGTGATATTTTCCTGGGGTGGGGTGGGGGTGAGACATTAATTTCTTAAGTAATAACACAGGAAAAAAAAAAAAAAACATTCCTGCAACAACATTAAGCATGCCCAAAGCCTCATGAGTCCACTGCTTGAGGTCGTTCAATCAAATAATGGATTGAAATAATATTTATGAGATTAAAGTGAGCAGAAACAAAGTACTGTGATTCTATGGAACATGGTGGCAACTATAGGAGGCTGCCCAGTTCTTTCCACCATCCATTCATATTCATTTGTCTGAAGTCCTCATGCTCACTCATCTCCTAGGTCTTTTCATGTTAGAAAACCTTTCCTGTTCACGGACAGAAAGACAAGACTGAGTTATGGGCCTGTCATGTCAATATAGTCAAAAAAGGACAAACGTGATGTTTCAGACTCCAAGGCTGGAAGACCACAAAGAGTTTATTGAATGTAAGGCAGCAACTTTTTAGACACGGTGTAAACTTTTAATGGCTATGACACTCAAGAAATCAGCAGAATTTTGAAAAAAAAATAAGAC
>OMLB01063201.1:143260-173324 GCA_900302555.1 Myripristis jacobus | reverse complement strand
GTGGGCCAAATGCATTTTGAGAGCGCAGGAGGGCAATATTCTTTCTCTTTCTTTCTTTCTTTCTTTCTTTCTTTCTTTCTTTCTTTCTTTCTTTCTTCCTTCCTTTCTTTCTTTCTTTCCCTTTGGCAGCAGCCTCCTTCATTATTGGTGCTCGATCTTTACTTATATTTTTGGAGGAGTTTTTTCTTGTCCTTTATGAGAAGTATATCAGTCTTGTTTTTTGTAAAACTGAGGCCATGAAAAGCCCTCTGATATCGTGCTGTAAATAAACCGTATTTTTCACTTAAACAAAGCATTAAGCACAGAGTGCCACCTTGTGGTAGTAAGTGGTAACAATAGTTGCTAAATACTGATGCATCATGCGTTTCATCATGTGGACAGAAATGTTCGCCATGCATTTTGCCATCAAGGTAGGTATTATCAAAGTAGGCTGAGGCATTTGATTGTAATACGAATTCAGTTCAATACAATTCAATACATGTTGTCAGTCCTCGTTTTAATAGTCTACATTTTATTCTCTAGTTTTACTCACTTCTACACGTTTTCTTCTGGTGTTATATGTTGCACTCTTGACAATTCATTTACTTTTTTTATCAACTCTTTGGGACTTTTTATTTATTTAGTGTTTTTGCATATTCTACTCTTTTTTCACTACTTTTATTTTGCCGTTTTGAGTTTTTTTCCTCCCATTTCTTATTGGTCTTAATGCTGCCTCCGGTGTTTCATTGCAAAGTGATGAGCTTTAGGGTGGCATTTCCTCAGTTTGTGTCTTTTTTTTTGGAGAGGGGGGGGGGCAGCTGAGGTGTTATTTTTTGGTGTGGGTCTCCATGTGGATTAATCAGGGATTATTCCACATCTGCTATTACAACTGTTATATTATCATCATCATCATCCGTTTTTGGTTTGTTTGTTTTTTTGGCCGTGCCTCCTCCATAGTGAGTGCAGCGTGACGTCCGCGGCGCTCGGCTCTGTGGACGGGCGGCTGGGCGGGCTGCCTCCTCAGGGGTGGAGCGCGTCGCCAGGAAATGTGTAAGGAAAAGTTGTTACCCTGTTTCCTTGCACAGTTTACCAGCCATACATAACAGCTGCACCGCTTCGGAGTCGCGTGTCCACACTTTGTCTCATTATGGGCTTTCTCAAAGGTACGTTTACCAACTTTTCATCTCTCATTTTCGCCTCAAGACACATCCTCGTGCTCTCGACTGGCGCGGGTTCAACTTCTCACCGTCAACTTTGGCTCAAAGTTACGCAACCGCGTTGGTGAATTAATGGGAGGGATGCTCCGTTTTCAATGTTTGTTCTCGTTCGCCTGTGCGCCACAAAGCATCCTTTCACACAGTATGGCGCACTATCTGCTAAGTTACACCAGACGAGAGTGACTCATGGCACTGGAATAACGCTGCTCTGCCACCACGTTTCCGTCATGATGAGTGGCGCACTATTTTGTTGCTAAGACAACTGAGAGGTAACCCTTGGCAGTGTCTCTAAACATCACTATTTGTCGTTTTGTCGTATTTACTCTGTTTGCCAACCCTTGGTTTCATTGGCTTGGACTGTTAATCAATGTTAAAAACCGTGTTGAGTCTTAATAGTGAGTGTTTTGTTGGGCTTGTTGCCCACAGCGTCCACAAGAAGTCATTAAACTGGACCCTGTTGCTGGGAGAAGTGAACCTCAGCTTTTCAGTCTTCAGAGTTTTCCAATCTGATTGCATGTTCTGAAGCAGTAAATGATGGCAAATACCTCTAGATGAACTGCAACACAAGCTTGGTTTGTGTTTGTTTGGATGGGCTGGACCATGTAAGCACTGGAAAATATCCAAATGAGTAACTCATGGGAAAGAGGGCTGGAAAGTTTTTCATAGCTCAGTGGCGTCATATGCACTGACATGACTTGTGTCATTTTAAAGGTCTCAAAGTCAGAGAGAAAGGAACAGTACGCACTGACCTCATGCTGTATGCCTCCTGTTACATGTCACATTTCTCTCATTGAGCAAAGGAAGATAATCTCTAAAACCATTTTCTGCCCCTCAAATTAAAAACTGAAATAAGTTTGAGTAAATCAGTCTGTCCTCTCTTCAAATTCTAGTAATTATGTGAAACATGAGCAGGAACGTTGTACAATTTCCTTCCTTCTTCTCTGCAGTAGTTGCATTACATGTTTGTTCTTCAGTCAAAATGATACAGGGACACAATGACAGTGTCAATGCTCTCTCCAACCTCATCTCTTACTTTCACATCCAGCAATAATTAATACTCTCATAGTGCTTAGGCTGCACTGTGGAAACAGGATGTAAAATGTTAACAGCCACAATGTCATGGTACCTAAATTTGGCTATCAGAGAAGGCTGAAATTCTTCTAAAGGGCTCAATCTTCCTTCCTCTCATGTTGTGCAGTTTGATACTGGACAAGAGTGCGTCACTCAGCCCACTGCCTCTATATTTAGAGGTACAGTCTTTGCTTTCCCGTGATGGGTGGAGTTCTGTACTGAAATAACTAGAGTTTTTTTCCCCCTTTTTTCATACCTTGAATTTCATCCATATTTATGCTACACCAATACCCTCTTGGTCCTTAATCTTAATCTGGAGGAAGCAGACTTTAACTCGAGTGCTACTCTTGAGGAAATGTCTCCTATCAGTAATGCTGTTTGTATGTTTACATTTCAGGGTCTGAGTTGCAGCCCACTGGATTTCCGTGAGGTGGCTAAGGGGGTGTGGAAGAAACACAGGTGAAGATGCAGGGGGCCCTTGCACGAGTGTGCATGGTGGTGGCTGCTGCCATACTGAACCATCCTCTGCTCTTTCCTCAAGAAAACTCGACACTGCCAGAGCAGGATGAGGAGCTGATAGCTCGCATGCGGGAGCATGAGGAGAGACTGGAAATGGAGCAGGCAAGGTTGGAGAAGGAGCTTTCACAGCTGGAGTCTGAGCAAGAAGAAACCAGCTCAGAGGATGGTTATAGATGGTACTTCTGGAGCGCCTTCTCTCTGGTCATATTCTTCACCATCGAGGTGTGCAGAGTGGATCTTGCTGACATTTACAGCCGGCCAGATGAGGATGAGGACATGTTTTCAGAGAACGGATCCATCAGCCCAAGGACATTGGTATTAGACAAAGACATCCTGAGCAACTTTTGCGACAGATGCATCTACACTTCAACCCATGAAAACTGGAGAGTGAGGGAGTTTGTGGAGGGTTTTGCTGATGACCTGCTGGAAGCACTGAGGAGTGTGTGTGACAGGGACGCAGACATGGAGGTGGGGGACTTTGTGGGGGTTGGAAGCATGTTTGAGTCATGGAAGGTGAACAAGCCTCTGATGTGTGACCTTATTGTGCCTTTCTCTCCCCCGGAGCCATATTCCTTCCAGTTCCAGCTATGGTGCAGTCCCTCCAGTGACATGCCTCCGGATATGCAGGGCTGTGGTACGATCACAGTGGCCAGGTTTGGGGAGACTGAAGAGAACTGTCTCTGTGGCTCTGCCAACCTAGGAGAGGACATGCTTTGTCTCTTGCACTGTAAAAATGACAGGCTCAGAGTGGACTTCAGTCCTGATGAGCTGCTGTGCTCCAAAAACACACCTTACTTTGCCAAAGACCAAGTCATGAAGTGGTTTCAGATCTCTGTAACCAAAGCATGGGGTCGCATCTCTCACAAGTATGAGTTTGAGGTCACTTTTCGTAACCTGGATGCAGCTGGTGCTCTGAAGATCAGATTCCGCACAGGGAAAGTCATTGTATTGAACATCATCCCTGTGGTTCAGCTGGGGGATACAGATGCTTACTTTGTCTCACACTTTCCCTCAGATTGTGACAGCTGCCCAGACCCGTATTGGCCCCTTTCCTTTGCCGTCTACGAGAGGAACTTGCTCAAACATGTGGCTAAAAGCCTGCCGGATAAATCCTGCCATTTACACTGCCTTCAGATTATTACTTTCCTACACAAAAAGCAGACAGGGCTTACAGGACAGAGCGGACTGACTAACTACCACTTAAAGACTGCTCTGTTGCACCTGCTAATAAGTAAAAGCCCTTCTAGTTGGGGCATTGAGAGTATGGAGCACAGGCTGCGGGATGTGTTTGGCTTCCTGCAGAGGAGCCTCCAGGAGAAGAGACTTTATCATGTTCTGATTGGGAATAGTCAAGTGCCAGAAGAGATCAAGCTTCCTGAGATATTTTGCATGTCAGAACCCATCAATCTGTTCCGACCTTTGGTGTTGCAGAGGGAACTTTACGCAGACACGGTCAGACATTTCCAGGAGATGTCCAAGAATGCACCTGTGCTTATACAGGAGTACACACCTCTCTTATTAAACGGAAGTATCCACCACCGTCTAGATGAACGTTTGTGAGTGCAGTGGCCATGTTTGTTATCTGAACAATTGCCCACTTTTGCGTCACTGAAATGGAAACCTCAGAAGCTTGCAGTTTTTCAAATGTCTTTCAACATATCTAATTAGACATAACTGTTACAGCTAATTGCACAACATACTCAAGCACTGATTCAAAGATATACGTAGCCTAGAGTTATTTTTTTATGTGATTTCTATCAAGATGTATAGTGGTGTTGCTGCAGCAGCTTTATGAAGTCTTGTAATCAGTGCTCTGACAAACTTCAGCCTTTTCCAAGAAATGTATTGTACTGGTTACATTAACAGAATTGGAAGCACTATTATGTTACTGTGTTCTGATATTTGTACTGTAAATCTCAGTGTCAAGATGGTGTATATCATACAAGACATCACAGTTCTATCATATTTTCAAATGTTAATATTACCAAATGCCCATCATGTCTTTAATGCACACACACACACACACACACACACACACACACACACAAAGCTCATTCTGTGAGCCATGAAGCTTTAAAGTCATGCTGCTCTATTTAAAAGCATAACTTAGGGCAATATTCAGTAGAGATCTTTTTCAGTAGAGCCACATCAAGGATAATTTCAGAAGTTCCTTTTTTCTGTGACCAAATTGTTATTATTCACCCATTTGCTTTAATTATGGTAGCAATATTACATAACAACATCAAGTAACTGAAATATTTTGTTGACATTTGATGTGCATATTTGCAGGGGTTATGCAATTTCAGAAATTCTTGTCATGTCCACCTGATAACATACAAAGTGCTTATTGGATGACATTTTTTTCAGTTGGAGATATGTTACAGATTACCTCTTATACTGTGTCTTACATAACAGGAATTATTTAATGTACAACATAGCAATGTTGCTTTTTCAAAAATTGTGTACTGTTGCTAATGTTGATGGCAGCTATAAAGACTAAGTAAACTGTCGATGACTTGATATGTACTGCTTAAGAAGCAAAATGTCATTGCCATTGTGTTACACTTACATAATGTCTGGTGGCACTCTAAGTACTAAGTACTACTGCACAAAACACAATGTTATCACTTTCTGTCAGGGTAAAGGATACTATAGTCATTATGTATGCTACTACATGCATCATAAATTTCAGATTCAGACTCTGGAGACTTAACATGTACCAGTTTTATTACACAAAGGAACAGCACATGTTCTTTTTATACACCTACAAAAATCATGGAGCATTAACTATTAACCTTGAATCACATGATTACCTCTTTTCAGGCACTGTAACCGAATGATTTCCCCCCAGTGTTAAAATACTGATTCAAGAAAGTCCCATAAACAAATACTTCCCGTTAAGCCCATCACCAAAAGAGTAATACTTTTTTTTTTTTTTTTGGTATAGAAATGTGTTTTTTATACATGAGCTTAAAATTAGACCTTTGATTCCACAATAAGCTTGGTAGAGAACATGAATACAAAATAAAACTGGACGGGTAAAAGGTTCAGCTGGCTCTTATTTACAGGCCATAGTCATAATTGGGTTTCCCTTCGACGTAGGTTTTGTAGAAGGCCTTGTAAGTGTCCATGCTGTGCATGGTGGCTTTGACGGTAGGGTCCTCCAGCATGCGCTCAGTCCACTTCTTAAGCTCTGGCGTTTCATCCAGGCAGCTGAAAAGACAAAGGGAGACTGGTTAGGGCCTTCAGGAATTAAAATCTTGAACATCAGGCAGTAAATTATTAGATGACACTGATCACATGAGTCATCTGCACACATTTCAAATGTCATTAAGGAAGGATAATAATAAGCAGTGTTTTGTCTTGTCACATGTTAACCGCAGGACCAATGAACACTTACTGCTGCAGTTCAAATATCTCCAGTCTCTCAAACCATGGCCACATCATGTAATCAATCATTGTGATAGAATCACCAGCAAAGTATTTGGTTTTCTTATTAACCAGGTCCTGAAAAAGAAACACTGGATTTAGCCACCATATGTAAAATGTTCTATGTCACACTACAACAGTTGGGTGAACAGTCATCATATAAGATGGTCACATTTACTTGTTTATTACACATTATAGCGCACACTGGACAGGGTGCCAGTCCATTACACTTGTACTCATATTATTACATGTGGAGAAATTTAAAGTCTTTGATCCCCCAGATTTGTATGCCTTTGGAATGAGTAATGAAAATGGAGCACTGCAAAGAAACTTGCCTCGTTTAAGTTGGCAAATTTCTGTTTCAGTTCAGCTACCAGTCCTGATACATCCTCGCCATTCCTTTTCCCCGTTGGGATCTTGTAGAAGTATGGTGTTATCTGTTAAAAAAAGATGCAAAAAGTGATTGATGTGTATAGAGATAGCAACAAGCCTTGAACATAGGGTTTTTCGCTCTTCTCTTTGGATGACATACCTTGGAGAACTGCTCCAGCATCATCTTTTGTTGAGCCTTCTCGAAGGGATCTGAAGGAAGCAGCTTCTTCTCAGAGTAAACTTCATCCAGATACTCACATGTGATTGGGGACTCATATATGACCTGGCCAGCTGTTGTCTCCAGTGTTGGGACAAGGCCGAGAGGATTCTTCTCAAAGTACCAATCAGGTTTGTCTTTCAGGTTGATGTTGATGGTGTCATATCTGAGGGGAAAAAATATGTGTCATCAAGTTTGAAGGTACAGTAAGACTGCTGTAATAAATGTAGTCCAAAGTGTCAAATGAAGCAGTTATATGTTTCAGTACTGTTCGTAACTGGCAAAAAGCTATAGCTCAAGATGAAGATAATTCCAGCTTTTCATTACTTGATTCCTTTGGCGTTGAGCACGAGTCTGGTCCTTTGGGCAAAGGGACAGAATCTCATGCTGTAGAGTCTGATTTGACCTTTTGGCACTGGACCAGGGGCGGCGCTTCCTGAAACAAAATAGGTCCTCACATTATGCAATGCCTGTTTTGTTTAGACATTAGAAAACTGACTTTTATGTGTCTGGTACTTTGTGTGTTGCCTACCTAAACAGCCATTTACAGCCATAATAGTGTTTTATTTTCATTTTATTTTATCTTGTTTTATTTATTATATAATGTATGTGTGTGTGTGTGTGTGTGTGTGTGTATAATTTTAATTTGCTATATATTTTCTTAACTTCTAACTTTACTTAGGGATGCACCAACTCAATTTCGTTGTATGCTGTCCTCAGTAGCACAATGACAATAAAGCTTCTTCTGTCTTATTTCAATAAAACAACCCCTCGCTCCCAAATGTCACATCAACTATCTCGCACTCCTGCAGGTGTGATTATGTTCTGTTAGGGCCCTTAGGTTTTTGACGATACTATATTACAAATAGCATGTTATAGTTCCTCAGTGTCATCCACAACAACTAAACCAAAAGGTGTGTAAAATGTGGAACAGCCTGGGGTCAAATAGTCCCCAAAGATGCCTACAAAATGTGGCATTGAAACCACATCATCATGTTCGTTTTCTGTTTACCCACTTGACTCCATAAAATTAGGAAAAGCCATGAAAATGAAGCAAAAAATGATGTTAGTCGTGTTTTAGAGGCGTTAGATGACAAAAGGATTATGAACAAGCTGATGAGCCTGATGAACTGTGTATGAACCTTGTGTGTGAGTCAAAGTGAAAAAAGGTTACATTTAGAAGGTAAGCTGCAACACTGTCTTCCAGTAGCTTGCATGCTCACAATGACTTTGCAGATACTTTGGTGGCACTCCCTTCGTCATGACGCCAATTAAATTCAGAGTGAAGTGATAAGCATTGCTTAACGTAACATTAACAGAAAAAGGCTACATCTCCTCAGTCTGAAAGGATAGGGATGCACACTTTCATTAAAATTTCATTGTTTTGCAGATAAATTAATTCCCTGGAACGGAAAATGACCCCCGCCCAAATATACCCGTGACTTTATGGAGAACCGAAATCCAGCAGGGAAAATGCTAACGTTAAGGTTACGTTAGCTTGCTGGTTAGGTTCAAACGGCTGCAGGAAAACGTGCCTTCACCAGTAGAATAAATGAACTATAGCTCACCTTTGGCAAAACACTTCTCAGTAGCCATGTTTATATCTGAGGCGTTGAGGAAAAAACAGCAGATAAAACTTGCTCGTCGGACAGGAGACACAAATGCCGGCACCGCACCGAACCGCGAAATAACAGCAAGCTACTTCCTGTGTGGGCGTGGCGGACTTAAGTGTTAGCCAATGGCGTTAAAGGATGGTTCGTTAGGGTTTTGCGGTTGCCAGGGGTTACACAACCACACTTGAGTCCGTCTGTCTGTAAGAAAAAGCTGAAATTTTATTATGTAGACTGTCATTGTAATGTTAAAATGGATGCCGTTGGTAATTTAGAAGTCAGGTATGTCTTAACTACAATTAAAATGTTCCACTTTGTGAGACTTGTTGATTTAAATGTATGGCCGTCCTCATAGCAGTCCAACTGTTGTTTCCTCTTCTCAGGTGGGCACGGGGTTTGACAGACCACCGTGTTGAATTTGTCGACAAGACAACAGTATGTTACACATCTGGGAACTGCATTGTTTTCCTTGACCTGGGTACGAAAAAGCAAAGTGTGTTTCAGTGTCCTGGCAGAGACATTGGTGCCTTCACTGCGAGTGGAAAGAGTAGGATATTAGCCTTCTCTGAGCAGAAGCTAAACCCATCTATATTTGTGTACAGCTATCCTAAACTTGTGTTGAAGAATGAGCTAAAAGGTACGTCAGTATATTCATTACATCCAGACAAAATTACCATTGAACTGGCATCTGTATTTCCATTAAGAATTACATTGTGTTTGTGGTAGGCTACTCAACAGAGATTATATGCAGAAGATTTGCTTTTTGAATCTCCTGTGATATCCTATAGTATTTCTTTAAGCATATATAGTTGTATTGTGATATTTGTATGTATTGCCATCTTATTTGCTTGTGCAACAGGAGAGTTTAATACAAAATTGTCACTCCTGGGATATTTCTAGGATCTGCGCAACTGGATTACACATCTCTGGCATTAAGTGAGGGTGGTCCTTATTTGGGGTGTTGCTCTACGCTTCCAGACCACAGCATTACAGTGTGGTAAGCCATGGAAAGCAAAATTCCACCTTAAACATAATATCTGTTGTGTTTACTTAGGCTGAGTGGCTGTGTTGCTGTAACCATGACTGTGTGATGCAGGAATTGGGAAAATGCTGAGCCAATTTGCTCACAACCACGAGCCGGGAAGGATGTCGTTTCTTTGGTGTTCAATCCCATGAACTGGCTGCAGATTTGTGCTTTGGGTACGACATCCCTCACCGTGTGGAATATTGAGAAGAGTGCCAGTTTTCATGTCATGAAACCGAGGTGAGGTGGGGCCTGCGCTGCACAAGTGCACAGTTCAAGTCTCATATGATACTGAAGAATTTTCTTCTGCATTTTTATATACATATTGAAGTTCTTTATTCAAGCAGTGAGGAAAATTGTTAAAAGCAATTGCATTCACTCCTTAATTTCAAAACAAGTGCAATGAAAACAAACAAATTATGGATTAATAAAATAATTCTCTGTCAGACTATTCCTTTCAGATGCTCATGATTAAGACAATAATCTGTATTGCCGTGAATTTTTGTTTTTACAGTGTGATAGAGCTTCCAGCAGCTGATGGCTCCGTCACTGAGAGAGAGGCGCCCCCCTCTCATATTATCAATGACAGACTGACCTATTTTGGTCCTCAGATGCCTGCAACAGCCATCTCAGGGCTCACAGGAGACAAGGCAGACATTGTTGTGGTACTATCTCTCTGTCACTCTTACACTAACAGTATGAAAAAATAAACACCGCTAGAACACACTATATGTTTGTTTTGGTGATTTTTATCACCAAAACAAACTAAATCTGAATCTGAAAATATTGTAAATATCCAAAGCTGTCACACAGATGCTCAAGTTACAGCACAAAATAAACTGTGTTATCCCACTTCCCCATTTGCTCCCACTGACTCAGCAGAGCAACAGGGCCAAACTGACCGCTACTGCCATCTGCTGGACAGCCACATCAGAGCTGTATGTGGGCTGCAAAGAGGGCTTTCTGCTGCTTGTTGACCCAGACAGTCTCTCTGTCTCAGTTCTATTCAATCCCACAGGTACACACACACACACCATCTACTAGCACTTTGATGCTAGAATTTATTACAATGTGTGGATTGGTTCAAAGGCCATTGAGAGCATTTGTAGTGTTTCTTATAAGTATTGCCTTGCTGGGTAATTTTATCCAGCAGAAACGATGGCCCCTGACAGCTGATTTGACTTGTGTTTTTCCTCTGGTTCAGCTGCCAGTGCCATCCCTGAACTCAAAAAAGGCAGCTTTCAAAGCTTAGCTCTTCATGGGAGCAGTTTGATTGCTGCAAAAAAGGTATGAGCCTAAGTTTGACCTCTGAGAAATGTAACAAATGACAAACTTGGTGTTCTGTGCCTCAGAGATCTTATGTGCAATATGATACATCTGAACTTCTCACCTACTTCAGATTCAAAAGATTACAAACTCTGATATTTTACAGGAGGGTGCAATGCACTGCCTGCACATCAAAGAAAGTCAGATTGAGATCACACAAACATGGGAAGTAGATGTACCTGTCACATCTGTCATGTACTCCCCTGATTATGAAACATTACTCTCATTTTCAAACATGGTGAGTACTCATATTAACCATAATGTGTATAGGCTATCATAGATGTAAACAAAACAGCGATACTTTATTTTGCCTCTGTTTCTTCAGGGTCAGATCTGTATGTGTAAACCAGACCAGTCAGAGAAGATGGTGAAGGTCCTGGATATTCTCAGTGGCAATTTTGTGGCAGGAGCTTTGCTGCACACTAAGGAAAACATTTGTGTGGTAAAGAATGACTTTAGCTCAAGTGTCAACAACAATCACAGTGTCTCATGATGTTGTGTGTAATTTAGGTTAACTCCGCTTCTTTGAGCAATGCTGTTTGTGTATTTTTATTGCTGGTTGCAGTCAGTGAGAGATTCTGGAGAACTGCAGCTGTGGTCCACAGATGGGTTTTGCATTGGTTCTCTACGTCTTCAAGCCGAGGTCAGACTCACAGCATGCAAACGCTCAAAACATATCAGCAATGCCACATTCAATCCATAAGCATGAGTTAAAATGGCATAAAAATAAATTAGAGAAATTATTAATTGTCATCAAAACTGATGTCTGCTCAGGTGACAAGTCTGGCCTGCTGTCCTGTAGCACACTATGCAGCTGTGGGAACTGTCTCGGGCCACGTGCTATTTATTGACCTGATCAGGGAACAGCAACCTCGCCTGGTTCACAAGGTCCATCTGTACTCCAGGCCTGTGGATCATCTGGTGCAAGTATCCTCCACCTCTGTGATGCCACTGAGATTTACCCTTTTTTTTAAATCTTGTACTTATGTCAGAGTATCTCATTCGTACATTTAAACATAAGTAGTTTCACTTCTGTTCAGTCAATTTAGATTTTTTTTTTACTGTAACCACTTAAACTCTAATTTCCCTACATATTTCCCCTTAAGTATCTTCAAAGTTAGAAAAAATCCCTCTTTTTTCATATTGTACAACAATGTCATGTACATATTCTCTGTCTGCTGGTTGCACACTTCACTCAAGCTACATCATTCATATACTGAGTGAACTATTCGAAGCCAAGATGCCATTGTTATTTGACTGCACCATTACATGTTTAAGAAAATACTTAGATGTTTTGTGCATCATTTTAGATACATTTCCTTTTAATTCAGCAGAATATATTTGGTATCTTCGGAAACCTTGGGATCTCCACTAGCATTTAAAATAAATGACTATGGGTTTGGACAAAGTTTGGAAGCACAGCAATAATGAGCCCACCAATGGGACAGTGTTAGAGAGGTTAAGGGGGGTGTAAGCTCTCTTATTGATGTGTTTGTTTCTGCGTCTGTGTTTGTGTTTACAGTTTTGATCAAGATGGGAACTACCTTCTCACCGGCGCCTCAGATGCTCATGTCTTTGTAGTAGATGCAAAGCCGTCGAAGAGATTTTCAATCATAGGATACACAGGTAGATATTCTGTGTTGTACACAGTTTGTGGTAATGGTTTAGAAATGTTAGCACTTTAATTCTGAAAGACAGAAAGGTGTATAACATTGTGTTTGAATATTTCCTCACAGTTGTTCCTGGGCCCATTTTGTCGCTCTCCACCCAGTACATCAGAGACCGCAAGCATGTGAAAGTTCTTGCACTTTGCTCTGGACAGAAGGAACAAAACCACGAGGGCAGCCTGCTTACACTGCTCACTCTGCCTGTGAAGGACCTTGCAGGTAGTCTACTGCGGTGTTGCTGGCACCTCTGTAGACAGGCACTGTTAAAACTTGACTGTTTCTAATCTCTTATTTTTTGCTTGATATTAATTATATAATCTGCACGTCCAGGTTGTGTGGACCTGCGGGGTTGTCTGTCTAATCACACCCTGCAGCAGTCCATACACCAAGTGCCTCATGCCCTCCAGTCCTGTGTACTGGGTGTCAATGAGGTCTTTGCTTACTGCCACAAGAAGAAAGCTCTTCAGCGTTTCCAGCTGCCTCAGGTTTGCTGCTACTTTGAGTTTGAATCTGTTGCTTAACAGTGATCCAGTTTGATTCGCAATTTGTTGGTTGGTAATTCAGTTTTAAAATGATATTTCTTGAATAGAGAACTCAGCAGTTTCTCATGAGGCTTACATCTCTGCCCTCATTGCCATCAAATATAATATATATTTTTTTGTTATTACAACATATGGCAAAGGTTCATATGAACAATAATGCTTGGCTTTAGGGATGTGTTCTTTTTCTCTTGTAACACTTGACACTGTTGTGACATTGCTCCCACTTGCTGATTCTTTTTCTCAGGACATAGACCGTCTCTCAGGTGAAGAGGGGGTCCAGCTGAAACTACAGCAGGAGGTGGAGGGCCATCCCCTGGGCCCTGCCTCTCTTGCTCTGTCTCCTCACCACTCATGGCTGGCCTCTGTGGGTCGAGATGGCCTACTACGTATCCGAGAGACTTCATCACTGGTAAGAGAAATGGGCAAAATCTCAAAATGTGTCTCAAATTATGTGGGGATTTTTTTCCTCAAAGGGACGGTAAAATCAGTTAAAACATCAAAAACAGCTGCTGCACTCCATGTTACTTGTGTAATGTTGGCTAGCTAAACTGTAGCATTTATAAACTACACACTATAATGTTTAATGCTACCATTGCAACCCTGCAGGAGCGCTGCATTGAGATACAGTGTCATTCCTGCCATCTTGGTGGGGTTCGGAGTGTCTCCTTCTCTGCAGACAGCCAGGCGCTCCTCACCACAGGCCTCAGAGATGGCTCTCTTGTGTTCACTGATCTCAGGTAAAGCAGTCAGTTCCTCCTGTATAGTGTATGGTATTGAACACTAGAGGGCACCATCACTCTTAACAGAGTTGTCACACTTAGTTAGTTTGACATATTCAGTACTTCTCTCATTTTCGTTTGGCAGTGAGGGACGCAAGTGAATAAATGTGATTGAAGTGGTGGGTCCCGAGGAATCATAGCCATAAGAGAAAGAGAAAAAAGAAAAAAAATCTCTGAGAAAACTCTGAGAAAAAAAAAACAAAGCCCGATTGAACTTCACAGCACCCTCTCCCCTCTGAAATCACACCCCACACACATTCCACTTCTTCCCCCTCTGCTTGCTCTAGCATGCTGTTGTTTTGAAGTTTAAAACTGCTTTCTACTCTCTCCTTATAGATGTTAAAGTTTTTCTGAGGGTTAATCTTTCATTTATCTCTATCAAAGGAATATTTTGTTACATCTCTGTTGGTTCATTATATGTCTAATCCTTGGTGTTGGGTTATTTTATTTTTGCACTCATTAGAAGCTCTGAGTAATAGTGAGTCCCCCCATAAATACTTATATTAAAATTCCCAGAGACTTTTTCTGGCACCACAGGCCCCTTTTTGGCAAACTCTTCTGATCATGTCTCTGTCCTCTAAATAGAAATTAAAATGTCCCAGGGTAGAGGGACAAGAGAGCTGAGCTAAGAGTCATTTGATTCACCTTTAAAAGCATCAAGACCATTTCCAGTTTATAAAACACCTTATTTTCTTCCACCACTTGATAGTTTTTCTTTACTAATTTGATATGGATCAGCTGGACCAACATATTCATAATTCAACATATTCAACATATATATATATTTTTTTTGTCTCTGTAAAGAATCAGTGTGATGGGTGCCGAGAAAGGGAATGAAGCGAACCAGTACAGACAAATTGTGGCCCGTTTGTTGGCGAACGTGTTGAGTGCAGAGAACCTTGTCTTGAGTGACTTGCCTGACTGGAGCCAAACATTTCTGTCCTCTTCTGGCTCAAAAGAACCACAGGAAGAGGAGGTAATCAAAATTCTGCTCTAGCTACTGTACATTGTCATTCAACATTGATTTTTATCACAGTGAATTAATGCCAGGTTACATTTTTCTGATTCATGCACAAGGTTTGAATAATACGTTTAGAGCTACTAATGAGCCGTCATCAACCACATATTGGTATCTTTGATATGAAACACTTGGTGGCCAATTGTGTAATTACACAAATATTAAAATGTATGGCCTACGTGGACGGCAACTGATGTTGGCATTGTTGGCAATCCTAATGAAAGGATGTATATATGGGGTAATTTTAACTGCTGATTTTAATTGTTTTAGTTTGTGCTGTTATCCTGCATTTAAACCATTTCAAAAATGCTAATCAGACATGAATCAGTGTTCTTTATTCTTTACCAAGATATTGTGATATTATTTAGAGCTGTGATATTTAATCTTGTTTTGTACAAGAAGGTAAAATGTGTATCATGAAGGCCAAATTTTTCACCAATTTATTTTATGTGATTTATGGCTGATCTCACACAGCTGTCTTTATTTACTCCTGTTAAGATCATTTTAGCAATGTGTCAGGTCATTTTCTTGAATTTATAAATAGCTATGTGTTAATTTTATACCAGTGCTAGTGCTAATTCATGTTCTCCTCTATAGGTCAGAGGTGAAACAGAGACCGTGGATGTGACAGAGCAGGATGGGAGTCATACCAACACAGCTTCAGACCCCACCTGGCTGGAAAGCAAGCAAGAGGCGGTTAGTGACTAATACTAATGGATAAAGTTAACAGTGTTCAGATGTTTGTTTTTAGTCACTTCAGAGTTGCTGACAGATGATTATGAAAGAGTCCTTTTCACATGTGTGCAATACCCTGTGCAGCTGTGTTGCTTTTCTGTCTTTCACCATGCAGCAGCTTGATGTATTGTAGTGTGAGCAATGAATGGGGTAGGCAAGGTCTATAGAGCAGATAAGCATTTGTTAATAAAATAAAAAAAAAAGTCTGCTACCTTGTCACAGGTGACAAGGAACCTTTTTTGATAACAGCAAGCTGATACTGAAGGTGTGGCGGTCTTTATGTTGTTGGTTTTCTTATTCACAGTCACACATATGAGAAGCAGCCAGAGTCAGGCACTTTGTAGCCAGCCGAAACACTGCTACAGGCTTTAATCTGACTCAAGTGTTTTGTGAGCTCTTAGCCTCTTGTCATTCAAGTTGCATCGTGTTGAGTGGAGAAAGGTTTGATAGCATGTAATTTAGAATTTTTATGCTGTGCTGTGAAATTTATCACAAGACACAACTGCAGTTCTACAAATGTTTATTATGCCCACCGTATGTGTTGAAAGGTTTCCCAGAGTGCATACACTGTCTAGACTAGCTGCTTTATTGCTTAAAAAAATGAAATGAAACTGCCTTATGTTTCACTATATATGTCAACAGGTTGTGAAAGCAGAGATACAGCAATATTATGACACAAAGAAAAACTTGGAGGAAAAAGTCAAAGAATTACGTAACACTGTAAGTGAATTTAATTTATTTCTTACTTGATGCTGAAGCAGGTGGCCGTAATGGGGCTAAAAATAATGTCATTTTCAAAAAGGACTTGGGTACAAATACAGCATCATGCCAAACAAACAAAACAACAACCAATAAGCACCCGAGATCCTTCATAATCATGTCAAACTAAGCCCATTGTTTCTCATTTTCTCACCAAAAAATAGCTCCAAAAAAAATGGCCAACAAGTGTGCCACAGTTAGCATTCATGTGATTGACTAATGGCCCCTGTGTGACCCTCAGATCCAGGAAATGATGCGTGAAAATGAGAACCTCCCAGATGCTGAGCGTCTGGAACAACACCAGTTCAATCTATATGTGGAGGAACAGAGGAGGTCAGAGGTGAAGGGGGAGCAGGAGGTTACCAAGGTAACACACCCACACATATACACAAACAAATATACTGAATCTTTCATTTTTGCTGTGAGGAGATGGTACGGATGTCCCAGTGCTTTAACATTTTAGGTGAGAAATGAGACAGAGCTGGATAATCTCGCAAAAAGTTACCTCTACGATGTTCTCAAGAGAGAGTGCTGGGATTCTATGGCGGTCAAAGGCAAAGCTGTCAGGGTAAGATGACTTTGCTAAGCACAGAGTTATTTGACTAATACCAGTAACATTTCCTCTCCTTGTTACACATCATAATTATGACCTGTATGCAATGAACTCAGCCCTACTGAATCAACTCTGTCTGTTTTCCACAGGCCTTCTACTCTGACCACAAGGTGAAGAATTATCCCATGAGAGAGCGAACAGAAAAGGAGCTGGAGGAGCTTCTCAGAGTACAGAATATGAGGAAGATTGAAAAGGCTGCCTCCATTGTAAGTGAAACTAGGCCACACCCATCGTCTTTTACAGGCCTGCAAAGTCTCTGCTCAGTGAGCATAGCAAAGCATATGTAATGAGTTAGCACGAATTAGCTCATATGTTTAGCGTTTTTCTTTTTTTTTCTAATATGAAACAGACATGCAGTTTGTGTGTAACCATGTCAGTGTGATGGTATGGAGCTCAATGACCTGCCCAAACTCATATATATTCTAAGAGTTGTGACAACGCAACTATGAAACGAAAGTCTCCACTTATTTGGTTTTGACTTCCTGGAGGGACATTTGTGGCCAAACCATTCAAGTCAAAACAACTTTACTGCTGGAATGTTATTTAATCCTTGCCAACAATTTTGAATCACAGGACTACAAACCTTGACCTTTCAATGTTGTAACACATTTAAATGCTTGAAAAAGTTCCAGGCCGTCAGTGTTGAAACTCTTCTAGATATACGGCTCTGTGGCCTAGCACTGATAGCACTCTGCACTGCAATTTTCTTCGGGGGAAAAAAAGACAAGCGCTTATCCCCTACATTTATTTCAGCCCACTCATTCAGAGTATGTGTCACTTTTCTTCAACTGCAACAGGAGATCCCAGAGAAGAGGTCCAACACAGCCAGTGAAAAGGAGGAGGAGGAGGAAGAGGAGGAGGGCAATGAGGCAGATAGCGCTGCTGTAACAGGCAGCCTCAGTGCTCAGTTAGGATGTTCAAACCCCTATCTTTATGATCATTTCAATCTGCAGACCACAGAGCAGAAGATCAACCAGATAATCCTGCTACAGGTGGGAGTCTGTGAACAAAACTGCTCAATTAAACACCAAGATAGTGTTTTGTTTTGTTTTTCTTAAATAAAATATCAACTAAAGGTACATGTGCAAAATTGCTAAGGGTTGACTGAGGTGAGGACCGTTTAGCCATGTTACTTGTGTCAAATTTTTTTCTTAATTGAGTCTAAAGGATCCTCACTTCCTTGGACTGCATAGCACACCTTAAATAAAAGTGAAGAAAATATGGATTTATGTGCAATATAAAAAATATTGCACAAAAATCTAAAATAGCTAAAACAGTTCAACAATAAAGGAAGACAGAATAAGTGTTTTGAGAAGTGACAAAACTGACTTTTCTAGCACACGGTTAAACTGATATTACCACACAATTTTACTGTTCCCTCAAGTTCATGTAATCTCTCCCTCATTTCCACTGCAGGATGTGATTTATCAAGTCAAGACAGCTTTCAACAGGGAGTTTGAGGCCATGCACAAGAAAAAACAGCAGGAGGTCAGCCGTGTGAAGGACAAGAACAAGCGCATCACGGAGATCATGGTGGAACTGGACGTCACCGAGGAGCTGTGGGAGCCCAGTCTGGCAGACAGTGAGCAGCCAGAGAGGGCGCTCATTGTGAAGGACTCAGAGGTAAACCCTACAAAAACATTTTAAAAAAGTGTTAGCATTTATGTAGGAGTCTGCCAGATGGTTTTAGAGGTTGGAGGAGTTCAACTCACTTCTGAAGAATGAAGTATTCAGGAATGATGAATTAACGTGGAAACAAAATGTGTGTTTATGTTTGTGTGCATGTTTGTGTGTTTCTCATGCAGTACAAAAATGTGCAAGAGTGTAATGGGACTCTGGGTGATTTGGCAATGCTACAAACAGTGCCTGCATATTGAACTACTTGGTTT
Source organism: Myripristis jacobus (assembly GCA_900302555.1). NCBI lineage: Eukaryota > Metazoa > Chordata > Actinopteri > Holocentriformes > Holocentridae > Myripristis > Myripristis jacobus. The sequence continues at coordinate 154,558 of OMLB01063201.1, read as the reverse complement.
GGCCTTGGACACTGAAATGTGACTTATCAAATGGCTATCATGATATGAGATTTATCACACTTGCTCTAAAGAAATATGCTTCTGTCCCACTCCAGATAAAAGTAGAAAAGTACCTCAGCCCAGAGCAGAAAAAGGAGGAGGAGGAGAGGAAGAAGTTGGAAGAACAAAGACGTTTGGCTGCCAAGGTATGCTAACCACAATAAATGTGTTTTTGTTTTTCAACTCCTGTTTGTCTCTAGTCCCAAATGCTGAATGGAAATCTGTTTTTTCTTTTGATAAAATTTGCATCCATAATCACTTATTACAGTAAACAATAGTAAAAATCAACAGTCTTTCTCCATTAAATGAATGTTGTGATGTACTAATATCTTGTTTTTAATAGTAGTCCATTCATCTTGCATTGACTGTGTTGTTTTGTCTCATTATTCCAGGGTGATGAGCGCAGAGAGAAGGCTCTGGATGACATGATGGGTGGAGCACTTGAAGTGAAGAAAGAGGACATACTGAACATGGTTGGGCCACCACATTCAAGTTATAATTGAATTTCTCATAATTCTTTGATATTTGAGGAATTCGTCGTCAGACCTATTTCTCAAGACAAGGGTAATCTGAGCCATTATTTATAATTCAATCAAATGGCATTTATTCAATAGCGTATTCCTGGATTAATAACAACTGATTGGCACAGAGCACTATCTCCCTGTCTCTTAAAATGATGCAGAGATATTGCAGAGGGTTTTTAAATGCTGAAGGCTGATTGGATAGATTAAAAAAGCTGTTTGGAAAGGGGTGCCAATCAAGACCAGTTGTGAGTGCGATGGGTCAACTTGCGTAAATCTGCCTGGAAAAGTGGATGAGCTGTTGCCAATGTAGTAACTGTAAGTCTTGCTGCTGAAAAAGGTTTACATTTTGACAGTGTTCATGCCATAAACCTGTACAGTTTGCATTTTGGAAAATTGTGGCACAATATACGCATATACTGAAACGCCAAACAAAAATGGACTTTGCTACTCCGTCTTGTTCTATTTTATACACAACAAAAACAGAACAAAATGTACGGGTGTGAGAAAGAATGAGGAAACAAAAGAGCAAGCAAAGGCAAAAGCAAAACCTTACTTAACCCCTGCCGTTGTCTTGAACTACACAGCACCTCATAAAATACTTCATGAAACACTAATTACCTTCATATACAGGAAAGATTCAATATTTTTATAATTCTGTCTCTTTAAGAAAATTGATTTTTTTCACATTTCTTTCTTTCTTTCTTTCTTTTTTTACTTGAATTCTTTACAAAGCAAACCCACTCGAATTAGACAAATCAGCAAGAAGTGCTCAATGTTTCTTTGTATTTTCCCCACAGGAAATACCTCAGCCTGAGTTTGTTTTGAGCAAACCTGACACTCAGTGGAGTGAGGAGGAGAAAAAGGTCTACAAAGAGTTTGAGAAGAAGAACAAAGACCTGAATGAAGAACAGGAGAAATACAGGAAGGTAAAAGACCTATTCATGATTCTGTTTTACTATGATAAATATGATTTTCTGCTGTTCAGTGACAGACATAAATTATCTGTGAACGCTACATCCTTCCAGAGCCTAGAAATTGAAATGAGGAAACTGCAGGCATCCATCAAAGATGCTACTGAAGGGTTCGATGAAACCTTGACAAAGTTGCTTGAGTGGAAAGTAAAATCTGAAATGGTGATATACCAGGTGAGCCAACACACATGCACGCACAGTACACACACAGGCCCACAACTCATAGGCACACACAGGCCTACCAAATCTTAATAAAGCCTTTATTTAAGCAAAGCAAATAGGACACGTACAGTATGTCCTATAATTGTAAATTATTAAGATAATCCACATCAAGCCCCTTCTACATCTGCATCATACTATTTACATCTGGTCAGATGAAACTGGTTGTATCACTTTAGATCATTTACTGTAATATGTGATATAACTGTGACACATTACAAATTCTTTTTTTATCTTGTTTTGTGATATATTTTACAGGAAGAGCTCAAGATTACCAATACTGTTTACTCAATTCTCATAGAAGAAGAGATTAGAAACCGAGAAGTCGAGCTCAGCCTAAAACTTGAAAAATTTTTGGCATACAAGGTAAGAGGACCCAGTTCTTACATGGTAATGTTGAAGGTATTTATGACCTAGATTTTACTGGCAAAGACGATGGCACAGGTAGGTTCTTCGAAATTGTAATTTCACATTGTTTGTCCATTGCTCAGGCGTGTTTAGCATGCAGGCGCTATCTTGTCTGGCATTTTAATTTGTTTGCCTCTAACTGTTTCCATTTCTTGCTGCTCTCACCTCATCAAAATTAATTTCTCTGACAGGATGAAATTGAGGAAGAGCTTCAGAAACACAAAGATGATGTTGAATCATTTCTTGTGACCTATGATAACACTGTAGCTGAGGACAAAGTAAGATTGCTGGTAAAATGCAAATGTCTCAGACCTTTCGGGCAGTGACTGGTTGTGTCCAAACATGCTATAATATTGTTCATGTCTCTCAAGCTTCTTGACAAAAAATTCAAAAAGGACTTCCTTGATGTGCCCGTCCATATTGTTGAGCATCTCTATAAGCTGTTCAAGCGTAGACCGAGGTAATACCAAGATTTTTTTTTTCGTACATTTATGTCAAATTTAGAGAAAAAATAATGTAAATTTCTTGAGTGCATTGTTGTTTGTGCCCCAGAGTTCAAAAGATGAGGACCCAGATGGACAACAACATCAACATTAAAGATCAGTCTCTCTGCGGCTGGATGGCTGCTGATGGGCTCAGCCAAATGCTGAAGGCCATGGAGGAGTTAGACGCTCCAGAGAATATGCCAGAGGACTTAGACCCATTGATCTGGGAGAGGTTTTGTCTTGTCCGCAGAGCAAAAGTAGAGAGTGAGCAGCAGGTAATGAGAGCACATCTCCATGTATGGGAAAGTTAAAGAGAAGAGACTGTAAATCCCAGTGTCTCAGGAATGGACCACTAAAATGCCAAGATGACTAAAACGCTGTGAAATTAAAAATAGGAAATGAGCCTGCATGCATGTTTTCAGTTAGTCTGTTTAAAAGCAACAAGAACATTCCATATATTCAACACAATTTATAGATATTGGCTCTATGTTGGTGCATATTTTCAGGGGTTTTTGTAAGTCTGAGGTTTGGAAGTTAGATTACACTATTATTCCCAGTTATTTAAAATATAGCACTTCATCACCAAGACTGAGAGAAAGTAATCATTTGATTACATAGAAGAATTATTGTAATGTTCCGTCCAGTCCAGCAATTAAAAAGTTTTCCACTCACTGTTGGATTTACTCATCCTTGTAGGTAAAAGCAATGGCCCTGACTCTTGCTGAGATGCAGGCGTTCCTGCAGAAGAGGATTGATGAAAATGAGACTTCTGAACAGGAAATCAAAAATCTCACTGATGAACTTGATCGGTATGAATATGTTATCCCTTATCAATGCTGTTTTGATGCAAAATAAACTATACGTATTGGTTAATGAACACTTTATTATTCATTCTGCTTAGGTAAAGGTTAGAAAACCCTGATAGAGATGCACACCGGCTACAATTCTTATTTTGTTGCTTAATGGAGCAATTGTCCTCCTGTGCTTTCCCTTGTTCTACCTCCTTTCAGCGTGCATAAGGAGAAGAACTGTTTCCGGAAGGACATCATGGTCCAAGTGCTGATGAAGCAGGGCCAGGTTGAGGTGACTCCCACAGACCTAACTGCTGACTACTCTGACTCTGTGCTTCACCACAGGAGTGTGGTAGAGGGCCTCAACCACACAATCAAGGTCAGCCTACACAACCAGACTTCTGCAAAGCTGCACCTAGCTTAGCGCTGGCTCTAAGCATGACAGGAGATCATACTTAGTTTACAGTTTGACAGATTAAGTGTTCACGACTTATTTAACAAGTGATTGTCAGGACAAATGGTAATCACATCTCTGTGAATAGATGTTTGGAGAGCAGAAGATAGCCGCCATGGTGGACTGCAAGGAATTCCTTAAGGGCCTCATCCAGGAGGAGTGTGAACACAACATGATGGAGATGCAGATAGAGGATCTCAACACCAATGCTAGGGACATTGAGATGTTTCATGTCTCAAGGAAGCTACAGGAAGTGAGTGCAAATTAAATTTACATGACTGCCTCACCCGATTCACATGATGAACACTGCTCATTCAAGCAGTACCAAGCTTATTTGTGCTGTCACTCATTTGAAATAACTTTCCCATTAATTGTGATACTGGGGTAAATGTTGGTATATCAACTCTAAATCACACTAAGGCTTGAAAGAGTGAATCAGTTAATAGCATTAACCTTGCATTTTCTCTTTTAAATGAAACCCTCCATCTGCCTCCAGGGGCAGAAAATCACTGTAGTGCTGCAGCAGTAAGCAGTTTTGCACCTCTGGCCACACCTAAATAAATGATCACAAGGCAGGTATTTTGCCTGTGGCTGCACCAAATGCTGTGCCATCAGCAAAGTGTTACCACCCTAAGTATGGGTGATTCATTTTCACAGACACACCTGCTTTTCACTGTTGATCTCCACCCAGCTTCTTCGCATCTTTCAAATTTGTGTTTTCGATGGAAACGGGCTGAAAACTTCTTTATACGCGGTTTAAACGATAGTATGATCAACTATGATCAACTCCCTATTCCCTCTTCACATCTTATCTGTGACATTTGTGTACTGATTCAAGTTGTAAGTGATGTTGCACATTCAAATTGCAAAGAAAAACACAAGAAACTCTGCATCATTTGACTGCAAATTTCAGTGTTAAGGCATTATCTGGCAGCGTCATCAAGAACTGTTAATAGATAACATCACAGAGAGGGATAGTGTGGTTGAGCTGGAGTGCATTAACTCCTCATTACACATTACAAAGTGGTCTAAAAACACAAGGAGTTGGCGATTGAGCAATGGGAAGATTTCATATGGTCAAATGAGTCATTCACTCTATTCTAAGCAAGTCAATTTGTATGTTAGGTGCACACAGGGGACACTTGCAGGCCTGACTGCTTGTTTCCTACAGCAAAATGTTCAGGTAGTTCTGCTATGCTGTGGCCTGCACTTGCTTGAAACACAGCAGAGGAAAATTAAAAAAAAAAAAAAACACTTTGAGTGATCGCATTCATCCAATGGTGGAGGACATCAGTCCTAATGGATGAAATGACAATAAAAACAATATACATCATGTACCATGGCTGTCCCAGTGACCAGTTTGCACTTTCCACCACCATCATCAAAACACCAAATGTAGGACTTTCCCATGGTCAGATCTCTCCTAGTTTTCCAGCTTGTAGAATCTATTTCAAGCTGAAGCCTTTCTGGTGGTTCACAGCAACCTAGAGCCCTGTCCAGATATTTTATAATTGTAGCGCCATTGTTCCGTGACTTAAGAAATCATTTCATACTAATCAGCTTTTCCCCTTCTTTCTAGTATCTCAACGAGACAGATTACCACTGTCAAATATCCAAGCGAGTCTCCACTTTGCAGAAAGCCATTGCTTTACAGGAAGAGGTAACGGCAAACTAAATATGCGAAATCCTCTCAATCAACCACATCATTGTGTGTTTTATACACTTCAGTAACATGTAAATGTGTATTATGCTCTTCTGTTTTCAGGTTCATCTACAGAGCGTACAGCATCATAAGAAAACAATTGAGCTGCTAAATAGGCAGGCAGCAATTAAAGCTCAGAAGGATGCGATGTTAGACCAGCAGCTTGCCAATATGCAAGTGACTGTGGCTGAGAGAGGACATGTCTGTGACGCAATAGGTAATCATTTAGTCATTTCCCAATACTAATAGAACACACACACCCACCCCCTTGTAATCAGTTGCAGCACTACATTGCCTATAAATATTTAATTTTTTATTTTATTTATTTTCATCATACATAATGAAAAACATTTTGATAAACAACTTAAAATACAGCTAAATCACAAGGTAGATGAATTCTGTAGTCTGTTTTGAGCCCCATGTGAGTCATAAAACAGTGTGGTTTGTGGTTGGTGTTCAGCTGCGCAGGACAACCAGGAGGAAGAAACAGAGCAGCGTTACCAAGAAATCATCCATATAAAGAACCTGGAGGATTTGGCCAAAGAACTGGCAGTGGAGCTGGATATCCAGTGGGCAGAGGTAGAGCGCTTGAGGATGAAGACCTTTCCTTCACTCAGGCTACTGACACACAACTAAAAAAAAGAGCTCTCTTCAAGGAAAAACAGGGTTTATTTACATTTCTTTTTACAGTGAAAATAAAAATGGCAACAGATAATTTTCAACATGAACTGTACAACTTAAGCTGGGAATAACAACGGCACAGCAGCAACAAATAAAACAATATATAACCATCTCTGAAATGTGGCAAAGTAGTACTTCTGTGTACCATATACATATGTAAAAAGAAAAATATGTTTGTGTCTACACTAAGGCAGCATATATTTAGGTAGTGAAGTCCTCTTCTGCTCGGTCAAAGTGCAGTAAGGTGTCATCCAGGCCAAAGAGATCAATGAGCTGGGACAGGCTGGCCTTTCGTCCATCGATGGGAAGATCTGTCTGGAGCTCATAGAGTGCAGCCTGAACACAACTTCGCCACTTGTCAATTAACATCTGGAGCTGGGTCAAGTCATTCTGGGGAGAGAGAGGCAACAAATGATCACTTGTGCTCTAATTAATGGGCATTCAGACCATTTAAGAGCAGATAATACCTTGCTTCTGTACATTTTGACCATCTTCAGCCTGCGAAGAGTCTCTGTCTTATCTCTAACCTCCCGTCTGAGCTGTTCCCGCAGCTCTGACATGTCTGCAGGAGGAGGCTGTGTTGCTTCAGGACTGGGTCCAGCAGCCCTTTCACTCACTGTGTTTCTGTTTACTTCGACACCCTGCATGTCTTCTGAGAGGTTATCATCGGTTGCCTTGCAAGCTGCTGGAACATGTTGGCCAACCTCCTCCTCCTCCTCATCATCAACACAGAGGCGTTTGGCCACAGACGAGGGCGAGGTGAAGGAGCGCCTTGATCTCTTCAGCCTCTCCCTCAGTGAGACACTGAGCTTTTGATTACTCTGTGGAGAAGTCAGCCAATACAATGCACAAACGTAGTGTCTAGTTATTCTCAAGATGCCTAACAATTGTATGTAGTTATAAGCAGCACAAAATCAACAGCTGTGTCAAACTTTTCAACTTAGCAAACAAATGACACAACTTCAACTTACCTTTTCCTCTTTTGTTTCGTAGGGACTTGATTCCCCCGAGCAACATGGTGTGGAATACACAGACTTTAATTTGGCTGCCTTAGGAGTGATCTCCATTGTTGAAACATACCGGAGTGCCCTATGCGATATTCAAATTAGATGTACTTGTGACTTAGAGAGGAGTGTTAGCTTGCTGACGAACTACAGAAAACATCAACTCCTAGAATTCAGAAAATAAAAATAAAACAAGTCGTCGACAACCTCTAAATAACACCAACAGCGGCCAAATTGTATTGACTAAACATCAAGCATTCCCGTTCGTCAGTAAAATCCCAATAAATTACACACACCAAGCAATAAGCAGTGAAAGCAATATATTTTTCTACCCTTCCGTCTTTTCGGCTCAAGAAAACCTCCAAGAACAGTGATTGGGCGAAAAGAGACGCGCCTCCTGTCGAGCAGGATCATGGGAAATGTAGTTGCTGGCTAAATAGTTCATAAAAACGTACAAGGATCGTCATCCATTCAGCCAGTCCATTTTATTTTATTTTATTTTATTTCATTATTTTATTTCATTTTATTTTGTTTTATTTATTTATTTATTTATTTTTTATAAAACGAAACACCTAATAACAGCAATAGAGGAACAACAGTCCTGAGTTTACAAGATGTTACAGTGTTTAACCACTGGTGCCTTGGTTACGGCTGCTCGGAGGGTCTAGTCATACCATGAATCATTTCTTCTCAGCAAGGCTGATTCACCTCTATTAGGGGATTTATCCGAAAATCCTGCAGACTGTTTTATACATGCTCCAAGTTTCAAGACTGCTTTGAGATGATATGCCAGTACAAATTTAATTATGACTTTCTGTAGCCTTGAGGAGATAGGTGTGAGCTGAAATGTCATCGTGCCTCGACTTGAACACCAGTACTTAGTTGTCTGATATTACACACCCTGGGGAATGGGGATTTTAGCATGTTATAGGGATGAATCTCACAGGGCTGAGGGTTGAGGATATTTTCTACTGTGTGTGAGTCAGGAGACATTTTATCTACCTTGAATTTCAAATAGCTGGCATAAAATATAGGACAGTGCTCATCCGCAGTGCACAAGCTGTAGCTGTGGCACACTAGGATCTCGAGGCTATGTGAGACATATTGGGAGAAGGTGCCAACTCCTTTATGAGAGACAGGTGTGTAAGACCTGAAACTCACAAACAAGGTCTCATGCCATCTTTGTGGGGGCTATTGATTTATCCGTTGATGTACATGGGTCAGTGGCGGGACGCAGAGCATTTGTGCCCTGGGCGTGCCAACACTCTGCTTCCCTCCAGCGGTATATGGTCACGCTTCAGTGCATGTAGTGAGGAAAAGGCAGCGATTACCATCTACTCATTTAAAAACAAAGCAGATTAACTTTCATCCCCTTGTTTGGGTCTCCTTTGTAGTGGAGGACATGTGAAAACACTTGAATGGTGGGGGGCATGAATTGCAGTGGCATCATTTGGTTGGAGTACTTCTGATTCACTGCACGTTTGCTAGGTGAATGGATGTTTTGTGTTAGGGATTATGGGTTATTTGGATTTCCATCGGAGAGAATCCCCTTTGCACCGGTTGCTCTGCGCTGGAGGTTTGCTTGCTGTGGTGCCAACGGCTTGTCTGCTTGCACTTCCTTCCTTTATAAGATTTAAATTCAATAAGTTAGACTAACCAATAACAACGCTTTGTACCCTTTGTGATTGTTGTTTTTCTTGATAGATGTGGACTTGTAAGTGCTCCTGAATGGGTTCAACCCTTCCTCACTGTGTATACTCTCTGATGTAATATGTTGCCCGCAGAATGTCTGCAATCAAAATTTCCACTGATGTGCTTTCATTTCTTTTGGAATAAAATAAAATGGGCTTTCCATTTGGGAACATCTAAGGAATCTATTAGAATAAGTTACACACTTAATCAATTCATATTTTTCAAGGCAAAATGAAGTTTCACATTCTTTAATTGTGAGTGTCTCATATGTTTTCTTTTCCTATGACACAACAGATCAAATTCAGATAATTTATACCAAAATTATACATTTGATACTTTGTAATCTATGATATGAACAAGGCAAACACAATAGACTTTAATCTCTTTCAAACTTAAATAAATGGCAGCAACTTCTTCAGCCACTACATCATCACTACATCCAATTATTTCTTGTTAAAAAATAGCAGCTTTCCAGAAACAAACAAGCAAACAAATTTACATGGAAAAAAAATTGTGATATGTGATTTTTCTGTTTCACTTTATAACTCAATTGTATCATATTTATAAATAAGTGACTTTTAATAAATTAAATACATTTGATAAATTCTTTTGTTTCCGTACTTGAACAAACGCACTAAAACACGCTAAAAAGGGTGGGAAAAAAGATAAAAATTATTTGTCCAGCCATAAACATATGCTTGTAATACCTTTCATCACTGCAGCTAGGCCAAGGATGCAGGCTCATAAATGTAGTGTCCAAAAGGGGCTCGAGTTACTTTCCTAAAATATAGCTTGATGCCCAGGAAAAAGAGACAGGCCTGCTATGTTTGTCCATCTATAAATGTCTTAATGTTCAAAATGTGAGTGCAAAGTTCAGCCAGGTTTTTTTTGTGTGTGGGGGGGTAATTGATATATTTTGATGTTTGCTCCTAATCACCTAAACACGTTGGCAAAAGCAAAACAAACCAAAATGGTTTGTGCTCAGGAATCTGAAGACAAGACTCTGGTGTCAGTGTGTGATGACAGAGTGCTGATGATAAATATATGCAGCCTTTCGTTACACAAGCCACGGTGGTGTGCCTGTGGCTTTTGTGTGGTTGTGAGGGGGAAACAATATCACATATCTCTCCCTTCATCTGAGTAATGCACCAGGTATGATGTTTTCTGGTCTACCTGCGGAAAATCGGTGGTATCCCGACAACATCCTGAATGTCAAGGTTCACTTACACAGTGAATCATGTCAGCTTGTCAAACTTATAATGATTCAGCACTTTCATGTATGAAGCTGCCTTAGTGTTTTTCGCTCCATGTTTTCAACAAGTCCTTATAGACAAAACAAGGTAAAGCTCATCATGTTGTGAGTGTTTAAACCAGTGTCAGACACCACAACATAACAGCGATAGAATGATTATGGCAATCCAGGGATAAGCCTTCTCTCCTGGAAGGCATCAAGTTCTCTTATATCTTTTTCCCCCATAACATGGTGGAATCTTTTTTTCTTTTTTTTTTTAACCAATCCTTTTGCCCTATGTGCCATCATTCAAGCTGGCATGGATAATTGATTGGAACAGCTCCTCCGTACACTGTCCTCCAGGCCATTTGTTTTCCATCTTTTGGGCAGATTGGAGTCATGCTTGGTGTGAGTCATGCAGGGTGGGTGAATGTCTGCACAGGGTGTGGTGAGCGAGGGTTCCTACTGGCGCTTGCGGCTGCCACTAGTGGAAAGCATCTAATCTGGCTCAAATTTGCAGAAATGCAAATTATCGGGTACTATGTTATGATTATGATCACAGTTAAATATATTTCTCACACTGCTGGTGGTATAGCCCACGTGGGAGTCTCCTCAATGTAAATACAACTGCTCCTTGGTGTGGCAGCATGCAGTCTGATGTTGTATAAGATTATGAAATGGAAATATATTTGGGGGGTATGTCCTGCTTCACCAGTCTCTTTAAAGAGAGCACTGGCAGACAGAGCTCTGGAGTCCCCCTTCTGAAACAGAGATGACAGAAACTGATATACTGCGCTGTGCTAATGTTAGGCCTGCAAGTCAGTTTCTTATAATAAAGGCAACACAGAGTAAGGTGCTTAAATTTCACTCGCATGCCTCTGCTGCCTTAAATAAAAATATATAGGTTAAGTACTGTATGGTTATGTAATAGCACAGCAGCTGAAAATACCCCCAAAACCTCCCCTCTTTCTGCAATGTGTGCGCCAGATGTAATCCAGCTGGAATTGAATGGATTTGCCGATGAACAATAGATCAGCATATGGAATGTATGGGTGCGGGGGCACGTGGGTGCGCACACCTATTTGGCTGTACGGGTG